>JAUCMU010000046.1:10630438-10644085 GCA_032275025.1 Enteromius treurensis | reverse complement strand
CAATAGTACATAATTTGACCATTAATTTTGTGACATTATAGGGGAAGCTGAGCTTCCCTTGCAGTCTTAAAGAAATCCCCACTGATAAATATATATATATATATAATTATTTAAATATTTATTTAAAGTCTATAATTTTAAATGTTAAATCTAAATGTTGAGCTAACTGACGACATGATGCCAGCCAGTCAGGCAGCAACAGGCTGAGTTATGCAAATTACGACACCATTGGGTGGCGAGGTCCGCGTAGTGGAACTTATGCTGCGTTCCAGGTAACCAGTAACCCGTGTTTTTCTAACCTTTTACCCTTGAAAGTGCCCTGGAACGGCAGTCAAACCCTTGACTTCCCACCCGTGAACTCGTTCTAGATCGATGTACTCCCAGTTCCGAGTTTTGCCGTCACATAGCCCGCGAAACAACAATGGCAGCCTATATTAACGCGGTGTTTGTGCAAGTAGTAACGTTACAATAAAATAAAAGTATAACAGCTTATCTTGCCTTATGCGCCGTTTTTTCCTCTTCCGTTTCCCGCAAATAAGAAAGAAAGCACCTTTGGCGAAATAAAAAAATTGTAAATGAGCATAAAACGCCACGCTGGTTTGTTTACTTTTAGCTAACACAATTCTTTACGCTCAGGCAGGTTTCGAAGAACTTGCTTCTCTGAAGCAATTCATGCTGCTCTTGCCTGAGAGGTCGTTCGGGACCGCCATGTTGAGTATTGTCCATAAAGTTCCACCACGCGGATCTCGCCGCCCAATGTTGTCATAATTTGCAGAACGTGTTAGCATGTTCTCTAAATATTTAGCTCAACATTTAGATTCAACATTGAAAAGTATATATCTAAAGCTATATATTAATATTTTACATTTACATTAAAGAATTCGATTCAAGATGAAGATTTAGATATAAATTAAACATTTAGATTAAAATTAAGTTTTGGATTTAGATTTAACATTTAGAAATAATTAATAAATAAATAAAGCTTATTTAGGTAAATCTTGCAAAAAAAAAATTATTAGTGTTTTAGATTTTAAAAAATGATACCAGTTTTTCTTACACTTTTAATTTTACAAACGGCGCTCCATAACGAAACGACTTTGGTGGGGTAGATGCGTGTCATGTGCACGCCAACAAATTTCGTATCACATGCACCTGAAAACTGTGTATTATACGCATGCCAAACACCTGCGTGTCATATACGCCAAAGTCCATTTTTACATCTTAGTTGTAGTTTTTATTTGGCGTACAATTTACACACATTTTCATGAGACCGGGCTCATAAAGCTCACACAAAAGTCACTCTCAAACCAAGTAGCTTTCTATTAGTAAACGCAGTGAAACGCTTTAACCCTTTCACAAAATTCCCACGATTCTTATTCTTATAAGTGACTTGAAAATTTGCACAAATGTGACTGCATTTTTACTGCGTTTTATTTTCTAAATTATCCAAGTAGGCCTACATACTTAGCTAGTTTTCAAAGCTCCAACACACTATTGTTCTCAAATAGCCTACCCAAGCCAAGCCTCGAATTTCCAAGCATGTGCAAAATCATGCAACTGTGGCACTAAACTGAGGACTCCACAAACCGGAAGGATTGTAACAAGCAATGTCTCTGTTTGGGGTCGCTGATATCTCCTCATCTGCATTTCTGAGCTCACAGAAGAAACACTGATAGTGATACAAGCAGGGTCTATCTAAAGCACGACTCTTGCACTGATAGCACTATGTTATTGAGGTCTGTTTGTTGTGTGTGAAAATTGTTCTGTTTGGTCAAGATGGAGTAACAACCTTGAATATTCTGAGCTTCAGTTGATTTTAAAGGTGTATTAGAACAGCAAACAGCATCCTTTTTCACAAACAGTTTACTGTTAATATATACCGATACTCCTAATAAGTTTGAAGCTAAATTTACTGTCTGAACATAAATGTGACCGAAACAGAAAATCTCTACCCTCTACTAGTCATACAAGAATTAGGTCACTGAGTTTACATACTTGTAATCAAAATATTTCACATTTCAACTACGATATCTTATTGCACGACATACTGTTGGTCGCAGAAGTTTTAGATGTTGATATGATTCATTTCGGATATAATCACTTAGCCAAAGAAAAAGTTGAAAGCAGAATCATCCGTTGTGTCTCTGAGCAACACACAGTTGAGTCAATGATTCAACGATTTAAGCTGAAAGAATACTTGTCCACATTCTGCTTTAGTTCATGGAGAGACAGCATTACATCATTTTCGTCATTAGGGGGTTATCTCACCCAAAAATTCTGTCATTATTTACTCACCCTCATGTCGTTCAAAACCCATAAGACCTTTATTGATTAAATCCAAGAGCTCTAAAAATCCTCCGTAGATAGCAACACAACTGCAATGTTCCCAGGTCCAGAAACGTAGCAAAAACATTGGGGTTCAACCATAATTTTACAAAACTACAAGAATACCTTTTATCAGCCAAAAATATAAATAAATGGCTGTATTCAACAATTCTTCTCATCCCATCTGCAGAATTAATTAAAAATTTCTTAATTTGTGTTCTTACAGGTTTGGAACGACATGAGCACGTGTAATTAATGACAACATTTTAATTTTTGGGTATCCCTTTAACACAGTCCACTGATGTTCACATACAGGTTTTTTTGCATTAAGTTATGCGCCAACAATAGCACATGTGCAGGAGAGAAGCTTGAAAAGTAAAGGTGAGGGGAAAGCCCAGTTATACATTTTCTATGTTCCATCTGCTCCATCTCATGCAAAGATGAATGTGATTCACAAAGGATTTGAAAAAAAGACATTTTTGGGACATGTTTCAAAAGCTCAATGTGGTGATGTCCGTGCACAAGTCTGTACAGACCCAATCATTGGGTAGCACCTGAATGTTGTTCACAAACATCAGCGGACAGTGCTAATGAAAACTTACATCACACAGAGTGTCCACGGGTTGGACTGTAACATGGTCAGCAGAAGTTTACTAGAGTCATAAAGACTCATCACCTGTCACTACTATTTACAGTATTGTAACCTTCAGAAAGAGTCTAGGAAAAATCCCCACTGCTAATATATAGACGGACAGTCTGTCTCGGAACAAGCAGACAAGTGAAGTGATGCAAAGTCTCGGAGAGTTTGAAATTTGTAATTCACACTGCACTGACAGACGTCAACCAATGAGACAATCCCGTCTGTCTGTGCTGTGTAAATAAGCCTTTTACCAATCGCATTTGATGACTGTTATATAACAGCGTTTAAATTTCAGAGCGTTTGGAGTTCTGTCAGTTTTGGAATGTGAGAGCACAGCACCTCAATGTAATTAAAACACTGTTCTGCACACCTACATTCATATATGTCAGTCCTCAAAAACACTCTTATTAAGGGCAATTAGGTGGGGGTTTTTTTTGTCGTTGTTGTTTTTTGTGAGGTCTTTACTGGGCAAATAAAGTTGAATTTTTCTAAAATACCAAAGGCAAAGGATACTCATATTTTTAAACCTTTTAGGCTTCATGTTTATTAATCTCCTCATATCCCCCTCCTCAAAGCCCATCAGGCCCCATCTTCCTTCCCCAGCTGCTGTTGTTAGGGTGTGGGGACTGCAGAATGTTTATTTCGGAATGTCTCAAAAAATGCCAGCATGCCCTTCTTCACGCTGGGAGGAGCCATTTTGGAAGGTGTGTGTCCTTGGTGTCGAGGTGGGAAGCTAGAGCTATCCATGGAGTTGGCTCGTTTGACTTTGGAGCCTGCCCGCCACATTTTGGACCTCACTGGAGGAGTTTGTGCAACCAAACACTTTTGGTATTGGACCTAAAGGGGGCGCCATACATTTATAACAGAAATACTGTACTTTTATATATCAGTACTATAAAACTATGAGTGGCGTGTTTGTAATATTTGTATGGTGAAAGTCAATTAAATGAAAAGTTTCGCCTCACCATGCATGCAGCCTGAACTGCCTCAGAGATGATCCCAGCATCGGGCTCACACCAGAACACATGGCATTCAAAGCGCTGGGTTCCTGCATCCACTATGACTGCAAAAGTGTGTGTGTCATGACCCACACCTAGGAAAGTCAAGTAACGTACTTGGCATTCCCAAAAGGGGTCATCTCCATCCTGAAATAAAGCAAATGGGACAGAAGTGAAACACAGAAAGACTGTTTATATAACAAAAATATTTTATTAAATCAATTTCTAAATGTATACAGCACTTTCCAGATCAAATATGACAAGGAATGTAGCATACTATACTGTCTGAAATGCATTGTTGCTTACATGCTTTTGCATGCTATATTAAACATCAATGAAAGAAACCCACGTGTCCAAAGAGTATATAAAGGGGTAAAATATATACAAAATAAGGCATTGTACACACAAAAATAAAATATACAATACAAACTGTGCAGTATGCAGTAGACTAGTACTCCGCATCAAGTATAGCCAGTTAGTACTCAATTGGAGTACACTAAAAAGTCAGTCAGTTAGTACATATTCTCACCTCTCCTCTCCATAAGGACATAACTGTATCTGACACATGGATGACTATCGGCTCCCACTCATCTCTGTCTCTGGAGTGCAAGATGCTCTCAATAGCTCTGTTCAACACTTCCATTCCTGTCAGCGAATATACACAACGTTTTACAAACCTATACAATACATCACTACAAGAGTCATATTTGAAGGCTATTACTTTCTTAAACATTTAAGCTAGGGTTTTCAGGTCTCAAAAAGAACTATTTAATAAATTATAATAAATAATGAACCCGGTTTAAAAACATGGTTTTAAATATTAATCTTTAATAGTCAGCTAAAACAACTTCATAAACCATTCGATACTGGTTTTGTTTAGATCCACAATCTGTTGTACTCATATTTGGCACTTTTTCATGCAACATTTTGTTTTTAAACTTAGCAAATACACATTCATATAGTGTAACGTGTTTATTAGGTATCTGAATGCCCCAAAACTCACTCACCCATTGCTCTGGACACAGGCAGGTTTCCAACGTACTCCACCTCAAACTTCTGCACCCTTTGCCTCACTGCTTCCAGGAAGTCAACTGGAAAGCATATGAATACATCAAATCTCATGAAAGAATACAACAGTAGAATCAACCAACCATTCGGGTTTAACAGATGCTGACTGCTCAAAAAGATTGCAGAGGTCATATACCCTGGCGGGGCAAGTCCTCTGGGGAGATGCTCTCCATGGTGAGAGAACGGGCCATAGAGGGCTGCAGTGCTGCCTTCTCTGACATCATCTGTGGAAGCAGACCAATCACAATAAACTCTGTAATCCACTGACTTTGAAATCTTTTTAAATTATGAAATCATGTTAAATATGAGCTTTAATAGGATTGTGTGATCTTACCTTGGAGCACATCTCATGCAGGGCAGATGCAATGGTCTTGGCTGGAGCGTTGCAGCGAAACACATGGCACTTGAGCATGCAGGTGTCTTTATCACTGGCCACAAAGGCAAAGTCCCTACAGAGGATCAGGAGACTGGAGTAAATACTCATCACAGTCACTTATTCACACAGTGCTTATTCTAACAGCCTGGTAGAAACACTACGCACATATAAAAACCACACAAAATGCATTTATGGTCATGAAAAGGATGGTTAAGGAAGAAAAATGTTTTATTCTTATACCTATTCTTTGGTATCATTATTAAGGCCTTTTCTGTCACTTTAGATCAATTTAATGTACAGAATAAAATCATTTATTAAAATTTTTTTAACAATCCTCAAACTTTTTAACAGTAGTGTATATATCATATTCTCCATAACATAATTCAATTCTTATTTTGACATTTAAACTAAAATGTGGCACCATGATGATTCAGTTGCATTTGACTTTGCCATAAGCATGCTGAGAGGCCACAGAAGTGAGCAGCCCTTCTAAGAATAGGGCTGTAAAATGCTAAAATAAAATAGGACAAAAAACACTGCAAGCTGAAAATGACATTGGCCAGCTGGGATATTTACAAAGTGGCGCTAAACCATCTCTAATCTCTCAACCTATCTTGTTATTCACTAAATCTCTTCACATTAACCATAGAAAGTCTCTTTTAGCTGACTGTACTCGCTGGTATCAGATGTCAATGTTCTATAAATACAGATCAATCTGCATGTCTGGGCAGTATGATTTTTCAAAATGCAACGCAGGGATGCAGGCCTACCGATTCTTCAGCTAATACTGCATGCTGCCTCCATCAAAGAGATTATTTCATTCATGAATATTACATTGGAGAAATATAGAGCAGTGGTGCTTCATACGGCATGTGGCTCAAGCTCAGACAGCATACCAATGCTCATGAAATCCAGCACTCGTTAATTCTCAATTTTTAAGAGAGAACATGCAAGTCAAATGGAATAAAAAATGAATTTGTCTGGGTAGTAAGGAGAGAAACCGTCAATGTGTGAATACAGAGTTATTGTACCAGCCCATGCAGATCTTAGTAATGAAAGAGTCCAGGGTTCCATACTCACACTTAGCTGGTGCTATTTAGACTCTATTTTTGGATTTGTATCTGAACACATTGTCACAATATAAATAAGGTTAAAATGTTTCTCATCTAGCAAAGGGTTTCTCTCATTGGCACATGCCAACATGCTCTACTGATGGTCCTATTACAAACTATTGAACCCCTTCCCCACCGTGTCCAAACAATGTAAATAAATTCTTCAAATTAGGATTTTTTTTGGTAAATCCATTTAATGTTTGTTTGAACACAGGGGAAGGCATTTCTTAAAACATGCAGAGTAATGCAATACTAGAGTCAAAAACTGTTGTATTTTATGGTATTTTCTGCATTTAGTACTTCAGTATCATTCATTGATACAATTTTATGACATTTTTTACATTTAGTACACATTACACAACCTGAGATGAAGCATGGCGGTAAAGGAGCGAAAGAAAACAAGGCTAAGGAGCGCTACTATATTCATAGGCCACAATGGAACGCAGATATGTTTTCTAGATCTAATTAAAAAAGAAAAAAGAAGTGCAGTTATTACCTGTCTCTGTTTTCACGAGTGGCGGTTTCAAAAGAAAAAGGGAAAAAAGGTTAATAATAGTTCAAATAATGCAAAAACGCGAGAATCGTTTTTGCGAGCTCAAGGCTACTTCTAAAGCATACTTCTAAAAAGAGTACTTGTAAAAAAATATTAGATTTAAAGTAATAGTACGTCCAAAAATGTAAATTCTGTCACAATTTACTCACCCTCCTGTCTTTCCTTCATGCTGAACACAAAAGAAGATATTTTGAAGAATGCTGGTAACTAGTTTCCCACTGACTTCAATGTGTATACAAGTTTAGATATTGGTATAAGATGAGAGAATTTACATTTTTGAGTGGACTATCCTTTTAAGTGGCTGTTTATTTAGTTATTATTATATTATCTGCAAGTACACTTTTGAAGTACACTACAAGTGCACATTCACTACAATTGCAGTAAGTACGTTTTCACAAAGAGGAGCTACTCTATAACCAGTTACAGCTTTTAACAACACACAAATCGAAAACAAAAGCAACACATTATGTCATGTTACAGCTTGGATTGCAAATATTCATAGGAAAGCCAAAACTGAATTCAAAATAGCTACACTGTGCTTCACTGTAGCTGAAAAAAAAAAGACCTGTCACTGCCCGTCATTGAATGAGGAAATATCACTTTATTGAAGGGGCTTATTGGCCAATTGTAATTTTCCAGGCTTATAAATATTCTGTTAGCCTGTAGTAAACATAGTCTCTGCAGAAATCCAGATTTAATCAATAAAAACATTGGAAATGGGAAAAACCGAGGAATTTTTAGACCCAGAAATAGAACAAAATAGTACAAAAGACAGCCTACCTGCCATTGTTGCAGCCCACCCCCCATACACGGATATTGATAATGGGCTGACAATGGATTAGGCTGCGGTCCACAGGGTCCATTAGACTCAGAGTGTCCTTCTTGAGGACCATCATCATATCCTGACCCTGAACACACACACACACACGCATGCTTTAAATAGTTACCATAAACTTCTGTTAGAGTTAAGCTAACTGTGATAAGCTGGGGTAACATAACATAATTCAAATAGGATCGTGCATAAAACTTTACAATGCGTAACAGGCCAAAATATACTAGCAACTATGTCTTGTGCTGTTACAGAGCTAGCAGATTAGTACTGCTATTACGCATGTTTGAATTAATCAAGTGGACCTCCAAGGACACTGGTGGGCCCCAGCTAACACATCTCATCTATTCTAAGTCACGTGTATGAGCCCAGGCTGTTGTCACCTCTCCCCAGGCGCCCACTGCGTCCCGGCCCTCTGCTTTGTTGTGAGAGAGCTGCTGGATGCAGTTGTTCACCGCCAGACTACTTTTGCCAGGGGTAAGTTCCTCCTCAGGGATCTCAACCCAGCCCAGCGAGCGCACAGCAAAACACTGAAAGACAAACGCAGAGTTTGTCTGAAGGACTTTTACACAATGTAAGGCAAAAATAAGTTGACATTTGATAAAAAAAAAAAAAGACTTCCCACTCTATGGCTAAACCTACAGTATGTAAAAATAAAACATGTAAGCTATAAAGTATATTGTGAGATTTAAATTGACAGTGTGATCAAACTGTAAGAGACCAAGTTGCAAATGTGAGAAACGTCACACTGCAATATAAAGTCATAGTTCTAAGAAATAAATTTGCAATTACAAGAAACAATAAACAAAGACACAATACAAGAAGTAATCGTATTGTGATATTTAAAATTACAGCTGTAAAATATAAAGTCTCATTTGTGAAATATATAGTCACACAATTACAAGACATAGTCGAAATGACAGGAAATAGTCATACTGTGATCTTTAAAGCCACAACTGTAAAATGTAGTTATACAATTACAAGAAACAAAAGTTGAAATTACAAAATAATGTCAAAACTGCGAAATAAAGTCACAACAAAGACACAAATAAGAAATACAATTACAAAAAAAGTCATATTGCATTATTTAAAGCCACAACAGTGAAATATAAGTCATGAATTATAAATAAACTTACAATTACAAGAAATTAAATAATGTTGTGATATTTTGAGTCACAGCTAAAATTGTGAGATATGATTCCACAAATAAGAAATAATGTTTTTGTTTGTTAATCTAAATTGGAGAGAACTGTCTATACCAAACTCTTTAATAAGAAGGGTGAGGTCTGCAATTCATGTCCATTCTGTATAACATCCATTTAGATGTTTCATTCTGTCGTACCTAAAAATTTCTTAGCAAGCAATTAGTCATTTAGCAGATGTTTTTATCAAATGTAACTCACAGTACACATATTACAGCAACAAGCCCCTGGAAGCATCCTGGGCTTAAATTTGTTTCTATGGACACGTTGATAATTGTTCACGGCTCACTCCTAGGAATCAAACAAGCATGCTAACGCTTACTAGCCTGGTGATTGATGGAGGTCGAAATGTTTTGTACAAAGTATATATCAATGACCCAGCCTACTAGGATCATTTTACACAGACTCAATAAAGCTGTGTCTTAAAATTGCAACTCTTGTGCATTTAGAGGTCATAGCCTTCTATATATACTCCACCAACACACACGCACATATACACCCTACTGCATCACTAAACATGCCCTGATTTATGCTCATTTTTAACTCTGACCTTTCACCCTCAGTGTTTACCTCAGGATGGGCACTGCATTTCTTTTCGGTGTGATATTTGTGGGGCACAGTGACTAATAGCAGAGAAAACGTGTTAGATGTTGAACAGTATTAGGGCAGCACACAGGAAGATTCTACCTTGGAGTCGAGATCCATGTTGGCACAGAAATACTCTTCCTGCCAAGAGGGCCTGAAGCAGAGCAAGAGAGCACATTATTATGATAATGACTCATAATTAAATACTGGGCTCATTTGAGCAGGAAAAAATAAACAGGAATACAAATTAAGTCATGAACACTTGGCTATTTTTCTCTTTGGTGTTCTATTGAAAGCACTTTCACTTTCATCATCGCTGGGTTAGTTTTTCCTGTAAACGAGTAACAGCTCCTATAATTATCACTCTCAGTTTTGTGCATAGATTCTTATGAACAAGCAACAGCATTTTGCACATACTTCCTCCCTATAATAAACAGTGGTCTTGAAGAGGAAAATGATACAGTATAGAGCTATAAAATGACTGGGTATTTGTCTTGAAATAAAATAATAAAATAAAAAACGCTAATTACATTCAAAAGAATATTATTTTTAATGTTAGCATCTATTGATTTATTCTGAAAGCCTGGAAGACACGCATTCTTTTTTTCTCATGAGAAACAAGTAAAAAGTAAATAAATAATAATTTATTAATATATTAAATGATTCATATTTTATTCTGCTCAAGTATACAAACAGTGCACAGTGCAACATACCGAGGACAGAAACGTAATGTGCCAGAATCTAACGTTGCCCTCTGCCATGCATTATGCTGCCTCAAGGTGCTGACAAAATAAGTGAAGGTAATTGCATTCTCTGTAGCTGTCAACAATTCCCAAACAACTTAGCAGCAGCCAATCTCAGCTCTCCAAACAAATTCAGAAGAAAAGTCAGTCAATGACAAAACTGACACTAAATAAGGGCACGTTCCAGCCTGTTAAATTAATGTGTGTACAGTAGTTTGTCCATCACTGGTAAAGAGCCCGTTTAGCACCACAAAGTGAGGGAAAACTCTTTTCAATGTTCTCAATTCCCCAGGTGAGTGCTCGTTTTTTTCCAGCAATAGTGTGACTGGGCCCACATGGCCTGATATCAGAGTGTTCCTCTTACAGTTGTACAGGCCACACCTGACTAGCTGTCTAAAGCAGGGCTGCTTTCGTCATTTCCACTAGCAGCCAGGGGAGACAACATCTGTTCACAGAACTCCAGGTGTGTAATATCACCTTCAGGTATAAGAATGTGTTTGTTTAAATAAATGTATTCTGGCTTCATTAGAGGATTAAACAAAAGGGAAAAGAGAGAGACAATGTTTTGTTTTCTTCTCTCATTTCCTGCACCAGAAGGACAATTGACAGTGCATGGGTAATGTGTTTCTACACCCAGCACATTAAAACAATTGCAACAAATTAGTAGGAGACACATTTCTACCAAATTATTTTCTGGCTGTTGACACATTTTATCAAAACTATTCAACAGTATAGAACTTTAAAGACATGTTCATAATGAGTTTCAATAAATATGTGGAAATAGTGTATTACTTAATTTTGATGTGGTTAAAAACTAACCACTGGACTGTGCAACTAAGTCAAAGAAAACTTCATAGCTTTTTCATACTTCCATTTTTCTACTTTGTCAACTTCACCTCAGATGTTTCTCCTTAATTTCCTCATAGGAGACATAAAAATGGACATGAATGAGACTGCTGACATATAAAATGGTTAATTACTTAATTTTTTGTTTTTTTTCAAAAGATAAATCTGAGAAGCAGGAGATTCAAGTAAAAATTGCTGTCCATTTAATATTATGGAAGCCCATTAGTAACGTGTAACAAAATATTCATAATTTGGTATATCTAAATTATGACAAGCTATGATTTTAATAGGTATTATTTCCACATAAGTCTTAATCATGTTTTTAAAAGTTGAAATTATACCAAATTAAAATTTTTACAAAAAACTAGAAAATAAATATATTTTGTTAAAAGTTGTTATATAATGACATACTCATACAAATCATAATTTTGACTTGCTATTTCAAGTGTTACCATTGCAGTGGGTAAGTACAGTAAGTCAAATAAAGTGTTTATATCCATAATAAAATGTGTAAGGCACGTTTTATGATGGATCTCATCTCACTGGTTATTGATATTGTTGCAATTTCTTTTATTAAATATAATCAAAAAATGTCTGGCATAGCAATCTACAGTCTCTCTGTTCTCAAATAATAAAAACATTTTTAACTCAAAAAACAAGATGTTGTGTAATAAGTGGAACGTTTTACAGACAGTCATTGTCTAGGAACAACATTCTGATCTATTTAACCTGGAATATTTCTAAAGGCCCATTCACACCATCACAATAACTACAAATAACTGCAGATTGTCAAAACCACAACAATGACGATAAAGGCACAGATTTATATTGTCTGCTGCCGTGGATGCTAATATGGTTACCTTTATTGTTATCTTCTTTGGGGTGAACAGGGCTTTTAAAAAAGAAAATAGCTAATTACAAGCCCATGATCCTAATCCTAATAAGATTTTATTCCAACAAGGATGTTGATGTAAGGAAGTTACTTCACACACTTTGCTTTAAAAGTCTAGTTTCATAGATATATATGGAGCCTGTCCTCAGGTGTACAGTCTTTAGCGCAGGTGTGATTCCCTCACCTTTCACTCAGAGAGGGTAAAGGGTTTTCATTCAGTCTGCCTCTTGATTCCCGTCTGCCATCTGCTGCAGTCTGAAAAAAAAAGAAGATGTGACAGCTGATAAAAACATACACAAAAACACACACACACACAGATCAGAGTATCTCACCTTGATCTGGCTGGCAGTGATGCCGTTAATGGCGTTTTGTTCCTCCTCTGCACTGTAGGAGGGGTGCTGCCACTGTGTTGTGCCCGTGGGCACGTGCCAGTAATAGGTGCCAGTGCTGTCACATATAGTGCGCCATCCGGGAGGCAGATCTGAGTCCAGCTCCAGACTCTGATCATTCCAGATGTTATCTGCACAGAGATAGGATTTTTGTATTAATCTGCATCTTAATAATATGTTGTTAGCATTCACAAGAATGCTAACTTGGGGGCAGCACACACATTCTTGTAAATGTGCCATATTACAATTCCAACACAGAGCCAGCAGCCTTCACACACACACACACACACACACACACTGAGATTCAGTGAGGCATACACACCCCGAGGTGAGGTCACTGGGCTCAGATCTGCTTATGAGAGACAGACCAAGTCCTAATCTGCCCACATGACACACAGCCTAAAATGAGGTCAAAACTAAAAGCAGCTCTCTCTTATTAAAAATGGCTGGACTAATGTTCATTTCCATTATCTTCACCATGTTAAAAACGCTAGAATCTGCAGAATTTTAATTATTTAAAAAAATAAGAGGGTTCATTCAAAATATGTTTTATTTTTTATTTAGTACTGGCCTCAATATTACATTATACTGTACATAAAATAGGTTTACATATACTCCAGGAAGCTAAATAATAGCCAATTTAATAAAAACGACCCGGTTCAAAACTTTACATGCGTGATTTTTAATACTGTGTGTTGCTTTCTTTTGCATATTTTAAGCCTTTCCAGCAGTTATTATGGTTTTGAGATCCATCATCAGTTGTGGTGACCAGAAATTAAAAATGTTGAAATAATGTTAGACGTTATAACCATATAGTTTATGATTAATGAGAGTTCAACTACACAGTCCATAAACTGTGGCCAGTTTTATACACACGAAGACAAAACCATCATCAGAGTAACACATACTTCCAAAAGCATATGTTTTATATGTTTTTCTCTACCATAGGAGAGGAAGAATTGTATAAACTTGTTAAGTCGTCTAAGCCAACAACATGTATGTTAGACCCCGATCCATCTAAACTATTAAAAGAGCTGCTTCCAGAAGTCATAGATCCTCTCTTGTCTATTATTAACTCCTCATTGTCAT
>JAUCMU010000046.1:10588929-10600880 GCA_032275025.1 Enteromius treurensis | reverse complement strand
ATAATAATAATAATAATAATAATAAAAATCTTAGCAAATACAATAGGGTTTCAGTGCTACGCACTCGAACCCCTAAATATATACAGGCTGGTCTAAGGCCCAACCCCCTAATCTAACTTTTATTGAGAAGATTAACATAGCCATTTTACTACCCACTCTTAGAGTGGGCTATTGCTCCCTAAAGACATCTTTAGAAGTTTAATTAGTCAACGCTGTAAAACTGAATTCACATTTACTGAGGAGCAGCCAGGGTTGCAGTAGAAAGCCTGAGCCTGTAAGGAAATAAAACCCCACTGATGCTGTTGTGCACACTTTCAAGATTCACGAGCACTGGATGAAAGAAAAAGAAATAAACACTTTTGCAGGCCAATCACAGCAGTAATCCAACCCTCATATTTCAGTAAAACATTTAGAAAAAACATGCCCACGAATTGAGTGAGCCAATGATTCAGTCCCCTGCTTTTTTGGTTATGAACGAATCAGCAATTTAAACATTTGAATGAATGACTGAATGACTCACTCGCTCAATAAAACAGTGACTTGACACCACAAACTGATTTCAATTTTATATATTTTTTTAAATTATAATTTCAGAAACTTACTGTTCACTATTTTGTCTTAAAACCTACTAATACATATTTAAAATCTTACTAATACATATTTTAAAACAGAATAATGACTTTTAATTACCTTCTAGGGTAATTTCTCATCCCAAACCGATGTGTGATTAATTTAATTAATAGGAAAATCAAGCATATTAATATTAATTAAGATTTTGTTTAAATTATTTCACAGCTTTATGTAGAATTTGATTTGTGTATATATATATATATACACACACACACACACACACACACATGTTGGTTTTTGTGGTTTATGGGGTCTCTCCATAGCTGTAATGGTGTTTCTACTGTACAGACTGTATGTGGTATTGTCCTACACTGACCCTACACCTAAACCTACCCCTTACAGGAAACTGTGTGCATTGTTAGATTTTAAAAAAAACACCATTTAGTATGTTTTTTTTAAGCCTTTTGAATTACAGGGACACTGAAAATGTCCTCATAAATCACCTTCATATTGTTTGAATACCCATGTCATTATACAAATTTGTGTCCAACATTCTGGCAAGCAAATTAATTGCCACTCAAAAAAGGGGGATTTATAATAACTACAATTATAATAAAACTTAAATAAAAAAGAAGAACAGGAATTACTAAAGTAAGCAATTATTAAAGCAAACTGTAATATTGTAATATACAGTATCACATTGGCTGATATGTGCTGGTAGGCACTCTTATAACACTGGATCTAGATGGATATTTGCTATGAATGGTTTAAAAAGAGCATGTCTAGCCAACACAGCTAGATGGCGCAAGTGCACACGTGTGCGGATGTCTGGTGAACACTCACCAGTCTTCTGAGGTCCGATGATAAGCAGCTTTGGGAAACGGTCACAGGTCTTCTCTTTAGACCAGATGTCTTTATGTCTTTTGTCCTCACAGGGGTCCTGTAAGGGTAAGAAATGAGCTAAAGTGAAGTGCTACACATATATCACTAAAATGAGGACATTCACAATAAAAAACACTGCAGTGAGTCAGTCGTTGTGCCTCAATAACCAGCAGGAAATTATAAAGAAGCTGGAAAAATTGTTTTCATTCTCCAAGCCAGCATGAATATGAGAAACGTACTGTTTTACAAAATGACCCAGGGTGAGATGTTCATTTCTTTCTTTTTCTTTCTTCTTTTTTTTGCAGGGAAGTACGCATATTTAAAAGTAGGGTATAGCAAAATAGTAGGATGTCCGAAAGTTTAGGACATGCTCACAAAATATAGACATTTGGATGAAGACTGAACGCTCAAGCTCGGATTTAACAGCAACAGGAAAAGTGCATTACCGGGGGGGAAGGCTGTTATCCAGCCAAATTAAAACAAACTCTTCAAGCATGTCAAATATCTTACAGCACATCAGCAGAGTCCAATAACAAGCAGATTTTAGATTCATTCAGACTTAAACTTTAAACTTGCCCTAATAACATCCCAGAGGTGGCCATTTTATAGGATTAACCACATAGAAATCAGAAGCATAAACCATAAACCAACCCCTGTCAAGAGCTGTGAAGCATCTCAGGAGAAAGATGTCCTGCAGCAGCCATTTGAAGCCCTTCATCCATCACTGCTGCAGATGCTGGCAACGGTGTTAATAAATTTATAGCTTTAACCCTTGCCTCTAAATTAAAATCTGTGAGATGGTCAAACAGTGCGTCAAGACTGCAAACCACCAGCAATCCAACACCTGTCCGTCCTAATAATATTAACAGCTAGGCACCACGGCACAAGCGACCAAAAAGTCTCGTGTAATTAGATGCCAGTGCTAAAGGGAATAATTACACTGAATTAACACGTTTGGTTTGTGAATTTATTACTGATGTACCCACAGTTTATACTAACAGTAAATATGAGCTCTGTCCAGAAACCTTAAGAGCTGCCTACACTTTAAGGTCTGTCCAATAAGACTCCAGTCCTGGGGACCCCCTGCTCCGCACATTTTGCATGTCTCTTATTTAACACGCCTGAATTAAATTATCAGGGGGCCGGTTGCATAAAAGGTGAAGACTAGTCTTAAAAGTTAGTCCTGTAAGACTGGTCACGGTTTTTTAAAATTCAGTTACATAAAAATGTATATTAAACTAAGGTAAATACAAAAAATAAAACATTACTCTAGGCTAACTGCTAGTTGGTCAGACTAGCTCTTAAGACACTGTCTTAACATGAAGGCTAAGTTTATGCAACTGGCCCCAGATCATTAGTTCAGTTCATGGAGCTCTCTCCTAACGAGCTTATGATTTCAATTAGGCGCGTTAAATAAGGGAGACATGTAAAACATGCAGAGCAGGGGGTCCCTAGGACTGGAATTGAGAACCACTGCAATAAGAAAACGTATTATCAAGACAGCATCGCATGCATTCATTTTGGAAAAGGCAATTTGAGAATACAAATTAGAGAAAATAAATGAATACCTTTATTCAGCAAGGACATTAAAGGGTTACTGCACTCCTAAATTAATTTTTTTCATTAATCACTTATCACTTAACCATGTTCTTCCAGACCCGTTAAAGCTTTGCTCATCCTTTAAACACAATTCTGGATGAAAACCAGGAGGCTTGTATTGAGCGTTCAGGGAATACTCTCTAAAATGGTGCTACGCTGACGTGGAGAGACACTAACTTTTTATAGGTTTGGAACGGTTTTATCTTACTATTTAAATGCTGTTCATTTAAATTAGTGTTACCCAACTATGTTCCTGTACTTCCTAATACCAAGTTCACACTACAGGATCTTAAGCCGGATTTAAGGATTCGGGTTGTGATTGGGAGCAAATCAGCATGTGATCAGTGCTTGCCAGTGTTTATCTGTAAACTACTCAATGTATCAAAGAGGATCCCGGATGGCAAACAAATATCTAGCGTGCCAAAAATTTGCACCAGTCAGCCGACTTTTTTTTGAGAGTGCGACAGCCAATGGGAGAGCAAGGAATGGGTTGAGGCCACAGGAAGAAAATGGCAGCAGCAACATGGCTTTAGTGGGATAGTACACCCAAAAATGTCTATTCATTGATAAATTCACCAAAACCCAAAAATTGTATTAGTAGCCTGATCTTAATAAAACAAAATAAATGAGCCAAATCTAACTACCATTTCATTTGGATTGTAAAGGGTGGCTTTTAATCCATTTGATAGGCCATGTAAACACTTAATCAGATCAGAAAACCGAAACTGGAGTTATGCAATGACGTAGAAAGGGCATAATGTATGAGACATGAACAGCTGATGTTATTGAATCAGAAGTGTCATACATGAGTGCTGTCGTGTCAATTTAAAATTCTCCTTCTACTCATCGTCTGTGAAAAAGTGCGGGACAAAAGTTGAGAAAACAGCTGCCCATGTAGGATGTAGACAGAAGAACAGCTCATGGATTTGGATGGGAAAGAGCCATGGGCATGTTGTATTAAGTAAATAAAATAAAAACTATAACTCTTTCCGAGTTGTATCTTTCCTCTGCATGTAACAGCAGCTTGCAGATTTCTTGGGAAAACAACTGCAGAGGAAAGAAGATTATTCAGAGCAGGGCAAGCTGTGGAACGCTGGAGAGCCGACAGAAAAGATGGGACCTCAACCTTGACAGGAAACGAGAGAGATCAAAAGAGGGATTTAGAGCTTTCAGGCTCCCACTTTCCCTTTCTCTAAGGGTGAAACAAAACAAGTGAGTAAGAAAGAGTGAGACGAGAAGAAATAAAGAAGCTGGATAAATTGAAATGGGGCGAGCGAGAGAAAAGATACAGAGAGAAAGACAGATCTTCTGCATTGCCTCCAACTTTCAACTGAATTATAGGAACCAATTTTTAAAAATAGCATTCTCTGATTTCCTGGCAGAGTACACGGAAAAGCATTCTCGCTCTTCTTACATTAGAGTAAATGTGCAGACAGCCATGCGAAACCTTTCGCCACATATTACGGCAACACCGCTCAACGCTCTGAAAACTTCGCTGATCCACTCCCACTAAATAGAGTTGTGTTTGTTTCCAGTACAGACCCCCAACAGAGCACCTTTGTTACCTGCCAGATGGGGTCCCTCTCCTCAGGGAAGATTTGGAAATATCTCTGTGCCAGCTGTACAGGCGGGAGAGTCTGCAGTTTCAGGTTGGTCCACATCTGTATGAACTTAACCAGGTTCTTGAAGGTGTACAGGCCGAGACGATCATTCCCGTAGTTGGACAGATGGGTCATGAAGATGCTGATCTGGTTTGAAATGAAGCACAAGAAGTCATTAAGCTCCCAACCTATCAGACAGCTGACTTTCAAAACAAGCTGAATTTACACAGCCATTACTCCAATCTTCAGTCAAAATCATTTAGTGCTCAAGAAATACTATTAATTTTGAAAAGCGTTTGTGAAAATGGCTTAATTTTGATAAAAATATAATTAATATTATAAACGTCTTTTCTGTCACAATTTAATTAACAAATGTTGAGTAAAACTACAAGCATAAATTTTTTAAATGTAATAAACCTGTGTCCTGTAGAATTAATAATGCATGTATATTAATGTAGAATTACAAAATTTCTAAATATTAGGGGTGTAACGGTTCACAAAAATCACGGTTCGGTTTGATACGATACAACAAAACAAAATATTTAAAAAAAATATATTTTTTTATTTTATTCATTTTCACATTTTTATTTATTAAAACTAACATAAAGTATGTTCACATGCAGCACGTTTTGCGCGCACAAGCTCTTTGTTTTCAACAGAGCCGCGCAGTTTAAAATCCAAAATAGTAATTATTTTGTACCTGACAGCGCTTTGTGGCGTAGTACTACGTCTGAGACTAAATCTATGCCTAGTCAGAGGTAGGTATAAAGTAAAAATGAATGATTTGCTCCGACATTATTAGTTTTTAGGATTCATGTCTGTTTGTTAATTATTAGCCTACAGCAGACAATCACGAAGCTCTGTGTTGGCTCCATCTCCATTATTTTTCAGGAAAAAAAAAGTTATTAAACATTGTATGGTGAAAGTTGGTACCCTATATTGCTATCATATGCTGTTGTGTACCAACATTAACACAACATTTCCACAAAATCATGTTTTATCAGAGATACGAGATATATAACTTTGGGAGCAGGGAGATTACGCTCTCTTTGATATGAACGGTACGGATACAGACGTCGCTGATGCCAGCAGTGTTCATCAAAGTCTGCCATGAGCCTTTTGACAAGAGATTAGGCTTTAGGAGCTAATCAAAGCTAATGATTGCAGTTACATACATCTTCATAAACTCTATTTTAAACCTTAAATCGATGACTGATGCAATACAAAAATAAAAGGATAAGATGCTGTCTATAGGCGGACATTAATCTGCACGCACAGAAAATTAAATTAAAATAGTTCGATTTTGTGTTTAATTTTTTTCAAAATTATTATATTTTGTTTAGTTTTTTTTATGAAGATAATTAAGAAAAATGTTTGGAGTATTTTTTGTTTGTTAAATATAAGTTCTCGTTTTATAAAGTAGGCTAACGACCAAGCGGCCATCAGATCATAAACTATGTTTGATCACTTTAGCCTTCTCAAACCATCATGACTAAAATAAAACTATAGATATACCTACTAAAATAGTTCAAGCATATAACAATGTTTAGATGTTAAAAATGTGGGATATGTTTGTGTGGAGAGGCTCAAGTGCGCTGAGCAGGACGCTGAGGCAAATCACTTTCATTTTTTCAGAACAAAAATAGCCTACGCCGTTATTTAAATGTCAATCATGAACTGTAAAGAGTCTACTGTTATTTGTGCTTAATGACAAGTTCAACCAAACGTTGTGATTTTATAGGCTAATATCTATATATTTTTCTTAACCTGCTGCCTTCATTTTTGATGTTTATTTGAAGAAATCTGTCATGGAACGTATAACGGGCTTGTTAGAAATTGTTTCCTCAATGAAATCATGGCGCGGTGACTTCACTTGTTGAAGCGCGAGAGAGCGAGTCAACGAGGATGCGCATCGTCTACGCCGGGCATAGCTGCGCCTGATCGTGCTTTTAGTTTTTGTAACAGGTGTAAATATTTATCGTAAAGCTAGACATTGCAAAGTCCAGCCTAGGGCTTAAGCCCAGCTTTTTTACGTCTAGTTGGTGGAACCTGAATGCCGCGGGGATAGTTTGTAATGGGTTTCTAGTTCCTGTCTGTTTGGGTGTGGAAGAGGCAGACAACACGTAGCCTGTCCCGTCGTTTGCGCTGCCTTGTTGAGCTTAGCACTGAAAACATAATATTTTACACACTTAATTGTTTTTTCCCCCTGAATCGTTCGGTTCGTATGCGTACCCAACCGAAAGCCTCGTTCCGAACGGTTCAATACTAATAAAGCGTATCGTTACACCCCTACAAAATATATAACCAAAATATTTCCATAATTTGCTCACTATTTTATTTAGTTTATAAATGAATAGTCTAACTGCAAGTCTTACAATATATTAAAATGCATAAATACATTTCCAGATTCAAATTAACTTTTCAAAATTAAATTAATATGGCACTTTCAATCCTCCATAGACATTCAGCAAGTTTAAAGATTGAACAGCTACAGCCTACAGGAAGATTTCCAGTAAATAATGTAAACTAGGGCTGGGCGATTCGACCTAAAATCAAAATCTCGATTATGATAAATGAACGATTAGTTTATTTATTTTTTCGCCCTCATATTCACTGACAAATCTTGTAGAGTAAATATGCTCACATATTACAAGTGAGAGATTTTTGAACGAAGGGAGCATTACTTGATTTTAAAATAATTGAAGGAAACACGCACATCTTCTATCTATGATTATTTCTTAAACATCAATGTTGAACAACTGAAATTAAAGCACACATTGCCTAAAACTTACAGTCACTTTGTTCTTGTAAAAAACTAAGAAAACCAAAATTAAAATAAATTGTTTTCAATGTTTTTCTTATTAAAAGTAGAAAATAAGCAGTATCTCTTGTAAATAAAATAACTCTTGTATATCCTGTAAGTAATATTTTAAACAGTGCATTGCTTGCATCTTCTGTAAACAAATATTTTAATGTGCAACGTATCAATGTAAACAACAGATTGCTGTAATGAAAACAGAACTCTCCTAAACACGGTTGCATGAGGTGTTCTTAATGATCTTGTCATGAACATGAATTTACTCTTGTACTTCTTACTTAGAAACACGAGCATGTTAAACTTTTCAGGTCATGTCTTGTACATGTCTGGCAGCGCAGGAAAGATGTGATCGTGACGGCACAGTGTATCTTCTGTGGAGAGTTTTAGCGAGGTGTTTAAACCCGCTTCGCTCCACTGTAGTCAAAGGAGTCTTATCCTTTGCGATGTACAGAGACTGGAAGCGCCTACAGAAGTCGCTTCCATGACGTGAATTTGAGTTTGCTGTGAAGCGAATTTCACGCGTGAATGAAGCAAGTAAACTTCAAATATTTAAGCATCCAACTACGCGTGAATAGCATGATTTATTTGCGCAAGTTGCGTCTGGTGTTGATCAATTATAGGTTCTGAATGTCGATTACGATTACTTTTCGATTAATTGCCCAGCCCTAATGTAAACTTAACGTAAAAAAAAAGAACTGGCCCAAAAGTCATTGTTGTTTTTTTTATCGTGTCTAAATGACTATGTAAAAATCCCTGTCACTACTTACTGGGTTAAGAAGCACAGTTAGGAAAAGCTCTCCTCCATTTATGAGTTTGTCCAGCTCTTTAGAGCCTCCAGGATACTCATTGTAGAAGATGGTGTGGGTAAAGAGACCACAGGTCTGTCTGGGTAACACCTGAAAAACAAAGACATTTCCTGGCACTATGTAATCACTTTATTTATATTGTTAAATTTCCTTGGCAAAAAAACAAAAAGGACTACATAAACACATTTGTGACTGCATATCAAATACATTTTTTATACTGTAAATGAGATTTTTTTATTTTTATTTTTTACACAATTTTTAAGAAGATATAAGCCACTTAAAACGATTGTATTGTAGACTAAAGCATTCAAGCAGAAATATTTGTTTTTGGTTATATGGCCAATTAGCTTTGGTTATTTCGTCACCCATAATACATAATCTCATTTGTGAGTCATTTTAGGCTGGAGCGGGAAATGAATGACTATCTTACGTCAGCGGTGAAAAATGAAGTACAACAACTGGAGCACATCCACTAGAGCTGACATGTAACAAATTGGAATGCTTCTGTTCTAATAATGAAGCATTATTAACATGATCTTATTTGATAGCCAATGATGGAAGAATGAAGATGGTTTACATTAATGTACTTCTTTCCCTCATTCAGAAAAGATTCTTTCCATAATACCTGTATACACTGCATAGTGAGAGCATCTTTTGCTGATATAAACCATGGATAATAATGTCAGTATAAGCAATTGTTAGATGGCCCTTGTGTGTGTTGGAACTAACTAAATATATAGCAGAACTGCTTTATATGATTCTCAAGGTGATTTTGTTTGTGCCCGTTGTTGGGAGTTCACATATATTCTTACATTCACACACACACACACACACAGAAACCGCTCTGTCATGATTCACCAAGCTTTTGTCATACTCTCTCTGTTGTCCCCTGAAGCAATGCAGAGTTGATAAAAAAAGAAAAAAAGAAATAAAATTGTACTTTCACAAACAGTTTGCCCTTTACCCCCCACTGGGATTCAAAGCTCAAACCGTACACAAAATAGCCTGGGGTTTAGCGTACTGAATCCAGCCGGAATAAGAATTCAACATACTATCGTTTAACTATACAGCTGTACAGGCTACAGTCTGAATAAAAATGTGCCATCTGTTTTTTTTTTTTTTTTTTATAGAGGAGCTATATATTTATACTTGGAGCCTTGCATATGGTAGCAACATGTTTGTCCCAAAGATACAGGTTCAAGTCTGTGTTCTTCCCAAATTTCTCCCACTTCACCGATTAAAAGCATTCTTACACTGATGCCACTGTGTATGAAGCCCCTGCGGAAGCGTGCGGGTTTGAGGTGGGGATATTCCTCTGTACTGGTCACTTTGATGCCCCACACTTTCTTCCAGGCCTCGTACAGCTGCAAATGGATGGGATACACTCCAGAGTGATGGGGAGCCACCGCATAACCCATGTTTGTGGGAATGCCATGCTCCTGAAAGGAAATGGGAAAAGAACAAGAAAGAAAAAGTGTTCTTTAGCATACGAACCACTAATTGTACATAACTTCACCCTAACTTCCTCTATACCTCTACTAGGCGCTAAAAGTATATCCATATATATCTCTCTGGTAATGAGAAAGTGTGTCAAACAATGTGGTAAACAACCTATTTTTTTTTTTTAACAGCCTTAATGTGTATTATCCAAAAAAGCAAAAACGCTCAGATCTCTCTGATCATCACCTCAGCAAACTTTCGGTTGAGCAGCATTTGTTCGGCCAGCACGGACTGGTTGTGGAAGAGATGTGGCTGCATGTGACTCCACATGTGGGGGAACCACCAGAATTCTTTACTGTAGGACAGAAGCAGGTCATCTCCAAGATCCTCCTCATCGGTGCCTAAAATATAATTACATGGACACAAATAGTACAAATCTTTACTCTCGCAAAAGCTGCTTACTAAAACAGCATCCTAACTATCACAGAAGCTCATAAGTGACTGATCATCACTTGATTAACGCTCACACGTACCAGAAAGAGTATGTTGTTAGCATTTTGCTAAGCTAACAATGTGATTTTTGCTTACCGGCATGGAAGAACTTCCCAGAGAATCCCAGGTTGAAGGTGAAATTGGGCACGTGGGTTCGGAGTTCGTTCTGCGTCTCCAGTAGGGCCTTTGAAACAAGGAGTTTAGAAACGTAATAAAAGTTGTTTAAAAGTCAGCAAACACAGAAAGCGTATAGAAAAAGCACACAGACAACAGACGAGAACACAAAAGAGATACATAGCCAAAAGATGTACGCCGACGCACGTATGTGCACAAGCACAGCGGTAACACAGTGCTGGGGGGACAGCGTAAGTCTGCTGTCTCTTCGTCTCCTGTGTTTGCTTCATTACCCCTCTCAGATTTAGCTCCGCATCTGCCTCTCATTTGATTTGTTTACTGCGCTTGTTTTTGACTGCCTGTCTCTCCAGTGTGACTCAATCAAAAGACTGATTCATATTTAACTGCACAGAGGTCCACAGACAGACAAGACGGCTTTGATTATGTTTGCTTTCTATTCCTTCCCTCGGCTGAACATCTGCATCGGGGCGCTCCGAAGATGAGAGATTCACAAGAAGGACGCAGAAAACTGCGTTTGAAATATTCATGCTTGCGGCGAGTCTTTGGATGCCCTTTGAACAGCGAGTCATAAAAAAAAAGAATAAAATAAAAAAGGGAAATGGAAAGGGGAGGAGATTTTTGGAAAAAGAACAGCAGAGGTTGGAGTATTGCAAAAGCAGACAACTGATGATAGGAAAAGTGCTGTCACGTCACGAAAACTTTTGGTGAATTATATGGAGCTAACAAACCAGGTGCTGTTTTCATCGATGTCTTTTCATGCTCTACTCTTTTCCCCGAATCCGTACATTCACAAATAAGACTTTTTTTCTGCTGGTCCAGTTAGTCAGTTGGTCATCATTTTCACAGGAACTTTACATTTTGAATCTTTTTGAAAAATTAAGTAAAAACCAATTTTTCAAATTTAAACCCTTACAATGAATGGATATTACACAGCTAGAAATAGAACTATTTGACAGCTACAAATTCATACAAGTTTGTTACAAAATTATGAAATACGGTGCAATGGTGATTTATTTTCATTTTCTCACTGATGCCTCAAACGACTATCACAAATCATTCTCTCCATTTCAGAAAACTTCATCCAAATTAGCTAGCTAATGCGACACTGATGTATCTAAATGAGCAGAACTCACAACGTTCAGAACATCATAGAAAGTTCTCAGAGCACAAAAACATGTTCGTTATTAAAGAAATAGTTCACCCAAAAATGAAACTTCTGTCATCATTTACTCACCCTCAAATAGTTCCCACGGTGTATGAATTTCTTTGTTCTGCTGAACACAGAGGAAGGTATTTTAAAAAAAGTTTGTAACCAGGCTGTTTTGGGTAACCATTGACTTCCACAGTAGGGAAAATCTAATACTATGGAAGTCAATATTGACCCAAAACAGCCTGGTTACAAACTGTTTTTTCAGAATATCTTCCTTTGGCAGAGGAAATTGATACAGGTTTGGAATTACTTTAGGGTGAGTACATTTTCATTTTTGGGTGAACTATTCCTTTAACTTATATGACATTGTGGCCAATAGGTAGTGTTGGGAAAGTTCATTTTCTACATGAACTAGTTCAAAGTTCAGTTCACACATTTTAAAATGAACTAGTTCAGTT
>JAUCMU010000046.1:10571396-10583712 GCA_032275025.1 Enteromius treurensis | reverse complement strand
AAGCCACCGTAACCAATTGTAGCTAGCTTCATTAAAGCAGTAGAAAAATGTCTTTACTTACTTTAATTACTTCTGCTCTGTTTTCAAAGAAAAGCTGTAACGCTGTAACGCGATGACGCAGCAGTTCTGTGACTGGAAACCATACCAGCTTTCAAAAATCATTCGACTCTGCTGTTGCAGCTGTTTTGAGAAATTGTTCGACGCAATGACGCAGCAGTTCTGCTCTAAAACGGCAGCTTTGCCAGACTAACTTTGCTCGCGAAATAAAATGTATTATGACAGAAAGTATGGGCGGGCCCAGGATACCTTAAGTCCTCTTTATGGATTAAAATTATTAGTTTTTTGTTTTCAATTTTTTTTAAATTAAGTGGTCATTTAAAGCTTTTTGTATTTATGAGTTTCAGTTAATTTTTGTGAAGTGCTCCTGTTCAAGATATTGTCAGTGCACCCAAATAAATGTAAACCCTGTACTGTTCTGAATGATGATATACTCTGAATAAAATGAGGGCGCGGCCATTTAGTTTCCACTGGAGCTGCTTCAACATTTAAACATTGTTATATGCTTGAAATGTTTTTATTGCGTTTTAGGCAAGTTGTGATGATTTGAAAAGGTTAAATTGATCAAACATAGTTTATGATCAGCACTGTCTGCCGCTGGCCACAAAAAAACGAAAACTTATATTTAATAAACAAAAATGCTTCAAGCATTTTTCTAAATTAACTTAATTTAAAAAAAAACTAAACAAAACATAAATTATTTTGCCATTACACACAAAACTGAACTGTTTTATTAGATGAAACGGTATAAGCTGTTTTGGTAGAAGGCCACTGGCCAGTGCGAGCCAGGCAGAGCTAATAGCCTCAGACCTGGAACACAGAGGACGAAATCATGCCACTCTTTCCACTGTTGGGCCAGTAGCCTCGCGACACTTCTGTAAAATCTGCCCTAAATATGCCTTCACTTTTAAGTTCAAATATGAATACATTAAATATATTTATATGTAATATAAATGATAAATTATATCAATTTATATATATAGATATAATATTTTCAAAATATATGCTGTGTGTGTGTATTTATTTACACAGCACAGGTTTTTTTGCTTTTATGCTAAATGCATTTAAGATACTGTTTTTCATACAAATGTCATGTTTTGGTTAGCATGGTTATAATGACCTAAATGTATGCTACTATGGAAGTGCAATGGTTAATTTGAATATAACTCAAACTGTGATAAATACATTTCACCATATAAAAATAAGGTTTGTTAAAATGTAGCGGTTATTTTACAGATGCTACGGTTTTTGGTCATGAACATAAATTGACATTTGCATCCTACATCAAGCTACTACTACACAACTGAAACATTTCTATGACAAAAAAAGTAATTTTAACATTGCAGCCTGCACTGTGCTGAACATACTCCAAGTCAGAAAACACAAATCTGTTTCGTTATTTAAAACAATAAATAATGCGCTTAAGCCAGGACAAGGTCTTAGTTAAATAAGATATTTAAGCAAAATACTTTCAAGCAAGATATTTCAGTGCAAGACATTTTTTGTTGAGACATGCATTTTTTAATTCAGCACAGGTTTTACGAATGCACTCTTTTTGTAGTTAGAAATCAAAGATAGCATATTTCATAAACGGTCTGCAAACACTGTGAAGGACTTTTTTAAACGGCTTCCATTACTCTCTAAGCTGAAGTTAACTAGTGCTTTCCTGATTTATATGGCGTGTGGTACTAAGGGTACTCAAATCTGTTAAAACACCATCCATGCTCATCTGCATGCAGTCCATTCTCTTCTAGGCCCAGCTGACCCAGGGAAGCTGGATCAATTGGTGATAAACTGCACACTGAGTGGAACAAACACAATGAGCCTTACAATTTGGAGAGGCCTTTACCCTGCTCATCTCTTAACACAGCTATTATTCTGCCACCATAGGTAGCAATGGGACCCTCTGGAGAGATGCATTGTCCACAGGCAAAGCCCGATGAATCATGCACTTTTTTTATCCGTTTCTTTTAATGGCAACACACTGAAACAAGCTGAAATTTCAAGAGTAGGTGGTGATCTTACTCAGCAGTTGGAGAATACGGATGGGAGATTTTCACATACCAGTGGCCTTAATCAATATCTTTCCTGAGCCTCTCCCTAATCCCATCTTCCGGTGTCCATTGTTCCATCAACACATGCAAGCCAAAGGCTCCTTCAAAGCTTATCAGCATTTAACTTACTCTGACACGGAACAATTCATGAACCATGTCGGATAATTAGCCCAAGCCCAAAAAAGCTGTTAAAGAATTGTAGTCCAGCTTGTTGGTTACTGCCTACAACTGCTTTCTAAGGGAGGCACATTTTAAGATGCGTTTCAGCACAGGTAGTAACTCTACGGAGAAATCAATTTTACGAGTTTGATGTTAGCATGTCGCTAAGCTAACAATACGTTTATCGAACAAACTAAAAGTAACAATAACAGCAAACAAATATTGGTTAAATAATCAAATAAGCTTATCAATAATCTTTGGCACGAAATGAAATAAGCATAGGCTACTTAAAATTCTCTTGACTTGCCAACCATGAAGCTCAGCCATGTTTGAATCTGCTATAAATTGGGTAAATAAATATTGTCAGCCTTCATGTCAGGCACCTTATGATGCCTTAAAATGCTAGGTAGTATTGGTAGGTAGCTATGTTTTAGAACAGAGCTAGCGAGTTTGGTTGGTGGCCGGAGACTTAACTCAAGTGCTGGTTAGGAAAACATAAGGGTTTATTCCAATAATACACTGACTCTATGGAGTCCATGAATTAGGTTAGAAGCCTAATACGAGGGCAAACAAGAGCTTGAACCCGCTGATGCTTGCAAGCATAACTAAACTGCTGGTGTCCACTGTGATGCTTCTTTGTGCAACTCTTGGGAGATAAATGCATTCGGCATTGACATGTGCAAGTCAAGGCTTGATGTGAAGGTAATTATGTATGTTTCATTACTGAAGTGAACTGGAGGCATTGCTTCTTCACTCAAGGGGGCAAAAAGTTTTGGTCTACTGAACCATGTACTCTCAGGGTCTGTTATCAGACACGCTCAAGGTTCTCAATCAATGAAATCCAGCAAGGCAAGGATGTTAACTGCCTGGACAAGAAAACAGCATTTCCAGCCAATCAGGGATTGAACTGTTCCTGTTAGAGAGTAAACAGAAGAGCCTGGGGTAAAACAGCTTTGAGGAGAATTAGAGCAGCCGGAGTCAATAAAAATTAACGAGCGCAAATTTCATGAGGATCCTTTTAAGACGTGTTGATGTCCTCGCCCTTCTGCTGCAGGCGAGCGAGACTCTAACAGTCTCATCAACCGGGATAACCTCCACTAACAATTAGTGTGCCGCACTCAAGCTCGTGAGGGTAATAAAAGCAGGCCTGGCCTTAGGCAAACAATACATTAGAACTGGGAGAGGAGGTTTATAAGCTGGCAATGACAGGCAGCAATGAGTAATAATCAAATGTGCAGACTTTAGTGCCGATTATTTCCTCTGACTGATTTTGAAGAGCAGCTCCCCCATAGAACAAGAACCAACCAACAAGGACATTCTTGTTCAGTAATGTGCTATTACTTCAATGTTTAGCATAATGCGCCAACCTCCCTCCGTCTGCAATATTTCTGCATGCTAACATTTGAATCAGACTGTGAAATGTCAGTTGAGAGATCGTTTAGTGCAAGGTGATTGACCCACTGGAATTAAGAGACACATTAACAGCCATTAGTGACACTATTTGCTGTGAAAGGTCAAACTGTACAACACAAATGGCTCACCTTGAAAAAGCCGATGATGCCAACGCCATACTCCACACAGTACTTGTCCAGCAACTCTCTGTTCCAGGCATCAAGGTTGACATACTTGAGGATGTTCTCGTAGATGACAAGTGTAAATCGTCCACGGTTCTTGTCTGTGAGTGTGGGCATGTCGCCCTTCCCAGGTGCGATCTCGGTCTGGTATCTAAATCTCCCCGATTCCAAGATCGCTACGATGTCCTGGCCCAACTGGGAATACAAGCTCTCTACAAACACCAGTACCACAGGGTCGGTTCGAGACATGTCTGCTGGCTTGGCGGTTCTGGCTGGTAGCACCCTTGCTGACGGAGGGGAAGGAGTCGCCCGGGGATCATCCCAATCAGCAGTACCTTCTTCTGGGACCACCACACCTCCAACTCCTGCAGGTTCCAGCTCTCGTTTAACGCCATACAAGAAATAGGCTGAGATGAGGACACTGACCATGCAGAAAATGAAGAGCAGCAGCAAGCTGGTCTGCAGCGTGAGCTGACGGAAGAGCCGTCGCACACGTCCACACATCATCATCATCATCACCGTGCGACTACACCAATCAGGATAGACACAGTGCTCTATTTACAAGTCTATTGTATGTTTTTTCCAAAGGAACAAAACAGATGGGTTAAAATTGGGCTTCTTCGTAAGGTATGCGCTCATGTCACCATTGCAGAGGGTGGTGAGACTGAGTTGGGCAGGGGACGGCATGGGCGAGGTGGGCTTCCACTCTCTAGCAAGGGATGTGCACTGCCCCCACATGCACCAGCGGCCCCCTGCCCAACACCTCTATGCCCCTTCTCTACCCTCTCTGAGTCCTTATCTCCTGATCCCGTGCAGAAAAGGTTCTGGATATTGGACTTGTTGAAGGAGGCTTCTTATTCTTCGGCACCGGATGCTCCAGACAGGTCATGCCCAGAGCAATCAAGCGTTCTTGAGTTTACCTAAAAAGAAAAAGCATGAACTTAACAAAAGTGCAAATAATGCAAACAAAATCAAAAATCAATGCAATTAACTCCAAAATATATACTCTGCACCATTTTTAGCTATCAGTTATGCAGTATTCAAAGGCACTTTTGACTGGACCAGACGAAAAACTCTTGTATTACCCCTCTCTGAATGTTGACTGCAAAAGCCAAACCCACATGATGCCGTGGGAGCCCTACAACCTGGGTTTCTTTTCACTGAATACCAAGAGCGTCTAGAGAGGCATTTACAAAGGCAACGCCAGGATTACGGGATAATAGAGGTGGCTTGTATTGATTAGTAAGGGCTTTAAAAAGTGATCCTCACTATCCTTCATGCACTTCAAAGGGCAAAAGTCATTTAATCTTTTCATCTTAAATGAAGGATTTAGTGCAAAGTGTGGCACAGGTGAATGAGTCGAGTAGGATTCAGATTAGCGCTAACCAAGTAAAGGTCTCTGCAGAATGAGAATAGAACTAATAGCTATTGCAGGAAGCTGTATTGAAGGCTAAGGGTGATGACAGTCACAAAACGAATGGCAACAGAGAAAAAGTATCTTGCAAGAGGGATCATGAAAGTGTAACTTTAGATGTTATCTGAATCTTTCAAATATTCCTTACGCAACTTTCAAAGACCTCCCGAATGATAGAAAACCCCATTATAGACAAAAGGACAATAGAAAGTTTGAAAAGTCAGCAAACATGAAAGTCCATTTAAAACCATTCACATTAAGTAGGCACCTAAACAAACACATTTACAGACATCTACTGTGCTCAAGGGCACCGTGCTTTTTGGTATTGTTCACCTTCAAAGACATCTTCTCAAAAGATGCAGTTTACACATACATGCATGTCACCAGTGGCCAACATGTTGTTTAACTAGAGGGAGAAGCACACAATGGGCGTCTGAGAAAAGGCTGAAGCGAAGCTACAAGACACAACGTGTCTGAGAGGCAATACAGGTCAACTTTCAAAGGCATCACAGACTCGCTTCATGTATGGGTTATGTGAAAAGGGAGACTAGAACAAAGAATCAAAGCCTTGCAGGGGTTCGGGGATAAAAATGTGTGAATACCGCAAAAAAGGGAAAAGACACAAGAGCATGCCTTCAATAAGATGATGAAGGGTAAAAAAAAAAGACTTGACCGAGAAATAACAGAGCCTTAGAGAAGGCCATTTTATCATTTCAAAAGGTTTCTGGGAGTACATGTAAAAATCTTGTCACATTCACAATCCCGAAACACAGCTGTTGACTCTTCTGTCTGCTTGTGTGATCCAAAATCCCCATCAGGAATTTTAGGGGTCGGTGCTGTTAAGAGAACTACATGAAGCGTTTCAGCTGTAGGGTGGGGAGGCACTGGGTTTTATAAAAAAAAAAGAAAGGCAAATTTAGGCTGCATTCCACAAGGGACACTCAAGAATAATGTTTTTGCACCCAGTAGCTCCACATCTACTTTCCTTTACACCAGGATTACTCTCAGGCCACAATACCTGTCACTGGCCTCTCATTGTGTCCGGCAGAGGAACGTGAACAGCCATCAGCGTGTCGTCAGAGGTCGGATTACAGTCAAAGAGCTTTCCTATTCAGAGTCTGGTTCTTTAATATGCAGAAGACTGGACTAAAGACGGCTGAAGCAGCCCATTGTGTACTGCATACTCTGAACAGCATGACTCAGATGACATGAAGCAAGAGAGCCCACACCCAGAACAAAATTCTAAGGATGTGAAATGGCTTCGCAGCACAAGAGAAAAGGGGAGTTTTATGAGGTAATAAACATGAAACTAAATGAATAAATACTATTCAATAAATAACAGTTCACCAAAAAAAATGTTATATTGTCTTCATTTACAGCCTCATGTCATTCCAAAAGTGTATGCTATTTTTGAAAAACACTGGGGTCCAACCAACTCTATATAAAAACCTTCTTTCCTAGCGTTTGTCCAGCAGTGCAGGGTCTGCTTTATGGCAAGCCATTTTCCATTTCCTCCGATCCAGGGCGTCTTCGGGGACGACGTTGGTGTGCTTTATAACTCTATACAAAAACCAAACGTTTTAAAATATTTACTCAAAAATATATTTTATATTTCAGAAGAATGAATGTCATACAGGTTTAAAAGACATTAGGGTTGGTAACTTTCCCCTTTAACCAGACTGAAGTTCATGTTCTAGATGTTAAATGAACATGTGATGTGCAGTCATAGGTTGGCTATATTGTCTTTTTTTACGGTCTAAAAATGGAGACAACTGCTGTTGACATTTTGCGACTACAGCAAAACTAAAGAAATAAACAACATGCTGATAGGTTGAAACAAGAACAAGGGATGGGGAAAAAAAGGTGTTGAAACGAAAGTGTCAAGACATGGAAAAATTAGGACCTTGACATTTAGAAACCCGTCACCATCTCACCCACGCCAGCAAGTTTCTTCTGTCCCAGATCTTTCCTTCTTTTTCTTTTTTTTCCCTCACAGTCTCAAAGCCCAACAGACGTGTGAAAAATGCACCCTGCCTGGGAGTCACAAAAGCCATTTTCTGATGGCAGGATAGCTTCCATAACACTCCCTATCTCAAGGGCACAGCATACCTTCATTCCCAAAAGCTTACACTGTACTGTCAGCTCTGGCTCAAATCCTGAGTGTTTTTCGAATCGTGGGCCCAGACAATGGTTGACAACTGCTATATTTCAAAACACAGATACAAAACGTACGATAAAGTTAGTTTAGACACATTATTATGCCACCGATTGCTGCCGAAGTGCTACAATGCTTAAGATTTACGTGCTTCCAGTTAAGAGTGCCATAAAACCAGGAGTCTGGAAAACAAATCAGAATAGCGACGTCTACATGATATCCGGAATTGATCGGCACCAAATAAAAAAAGTTATAGGTCTGGAGTGGAAAAAGCGGGATATATCAATATCCACAGGTGATTTTGAAGGATCTGCTGACGGGAAAAAGATATGGAGCCATCAAATGTTTATCTGCACTGTCTCCTCTTCCTTGTTTTATGTCAAAGCAAAGCGATGGTACAGATCTGCTGCTGGGAGAATGGGACGATAAAAAGGACGATATGCTCTAACAGCTTCGAACACCAGGGCCGCATTCATTGCTGCTCAGAGACACAGGACACTTCCTGGAGCAAGTGGTGTGCATCTGCGTGCCAGGACAGCAGGACAATAGCTGGCCGATCGCCCTGGACAGCTCCAACTCACAGGACTCGTTTCTACCGAGTTTTAACCGCAGGCAGACCTAAAAATCAAAAGAACCCCTCCCAAATCGGTACAGTGCTATTTATCACTCACAATGACAGACATTGTTTGTGGCACATGACGACGACGGTGGCTGCGGTGGGGTCTGTTCCTGCTCATGAATGGAAGTAGTCAGACTGAGACTAATGCTGGCTCTGACCACCTCTGTTCTGTGACAAACTCGACCCGCAATAAGAGCAGTCCAAGCCTGATTCAGCCTGTCAGAGAAATATCGGTGTATTTCATAAATATGTAATGAATAAAACATGTTGTACTGGTCATTACGCTGAGCTGATGCCGTAAAAGAAATATGTGCCGTTCTGTTCATTTTTGATGTGTCTTTATAGAGCAGAGAAAAAAAATACCCAAGGGAAAAGCTAAAGAGTCTAATTTGTTAAAGAGATAAATCACCAGCTGCAGGTCACTGGGAATGAACTCAGCCACAGTAGATGAGCAACATTCAAAATGTTGTTGACTTCAGGATGATTGCGTCTGTAAAAAGTGGGGAGTTGGTGAAAAATAAAAGTGCTATTTCAACGTTTTTTTCTAGTTATTTAGTTATGAAAGCTTATTTCTGCCTTGGAATAATGATATAAAATGGTTATTGTGACTTTTTATTCTGACTTTCATAATTAAGAGTTTTTACCTAATTGTGAATTCTGAAAAATGTCAGAATTGTGAGATTAATATGCAGAGTTCATTTGCAAAATAACCCCAAATTGCAGTTGGGTTATTTTGATTTGTTAAATCAATAAAGAAATAAATACAGCTAACTAACACAAAACAATTATTAAAAAAAACATGTTTGAAAAAACAAAACAAAAACAAAACAACATTATTAGTGTTTTTTCTAATAAGCTGTTCATTGTATTCAGTGGAAGAAATAAGCTTCCATAATAGTTCACAAGTCTTTGCAGTTTAATTTTACCAACAACATTAATAAACAAAGCTTTCTTTTGCTTTGTTTAGGTAACGCCTTTCGAGTCTCTCAACATGGAGCCAAAAACAACCCTGGCCTAGTCAAAATCACAGCTTTCAAACAAACATGACCTGTACATGGCTGGCCACAGATCTAAAAATGTGTTAATATAACAGACAGCAAAGACTTATCTCCTTCACAAACACCACAAAACATTTCTTTACAAACTAATCTTTCAACACAATGATTTATAATAACCCGCTTGTCACATTAATGGCAATTACCATGATGGAAAACGGTCGTTATCCGTCTTGAACACAATTAAATGACACATAAAAGGCTATAGTCATACCGGTCAGTGACTTGACTTACCAAGCGTGCACAGTAAGAAACTAAATGTGTTGTAAATTTTTAATATGTTTTGGATTCTTGCTTTTGCCTCATAAATACATGCAGAGCTTATTTTCGGGGTCAGCAGGATGTTATGCTCTAATCTCCAACCCAAAACGGAAGATATGAGACGACAATTTGCTGAAATTGTACTTTTTCAAAGGCAAAGGGCTGCAAACAAAAGCCTTTAAAGTTCAAAGTCCATGTTCAGTGAGAAATATCTAAATCTTTCTGAAAGGGAGAGCCAGCAATTCCCTCTGCCAATGTGTTCATCAAAGCACATTCTTGCTTTCAGATTTATAGTCAATAAATAGCTAATAATAACGAATATGGCATGGCACACTAGCAGAAGAGGACATATTTCCGTCTTTATGGGCTATTGGCTTGATTTGAACCCGTCTGACATGAAAGCTGTGTGCGTAATCCCCTCAGGTCTCAAAAACTAAATATTGATATCATAACATGCAATATTCCCACAGAAGAAATTAAATTTTGTTAATGGTAGTTATAAAGGGGCCCTCTCATCGATTTTAGATTTTCCTAGTTCTTTTGAAATCAGAGTAACACACAGAGACATACTTCTACCTAAAAAAAAGTGCTGTTCTGAAATAGCAAAGGTTATGAAATCACAACACAGAGCACCATGTTGACAGATCAAAATATTCACAATACATCAGTACCATATGCGCACCTATACTGTACATTATAATGTTGTGATGATGCCTTAATCGATTTGCTGTATTTAAAATGACTGATTCGTGCCACAGCAAGGTGAGCCAATCACAACAGACCTCATTTACATACAAGTCTTAAAGGTACAGTAGTGCAGACAGCCTGAGTAATTGTGTTCTACGTTGAACGTGCACGCTATATTAAACAATAACTGTTTTGATTGCAAGAGACTGTATTAAATAATAATGGGACTTCTTATGTAAAAACATTAAACATTATTTCATTTCTGATTCATTCATTAGGTGTCAATTGAAAATTCAATTCTATTCAATTCAATTGGTGGCAAAATTTGGAAATACAAATAAATATACACACACATGCATTTATACATTTTATACCAAAATAAAGTTTAAAATCTATGTAAAACACTTAAAATTTACTTGACATTTATGCTAATGTATAAATCTGAAACATATTTGAGTATGTGTTTAATCTTTACTTCATAACACTTCAAAATAAATATGCATAGTAATATATATTGATATGTTATTAAATGTTTTTATTAAAACAGATTATTTAGTGCTATAACATACAATTAATTTAGTGCTGTGCAACAAATAATCGCATCCAAAACATTTGTGTATAATATATGTGCACTGTGTGCATTTTTACTGTACGAGTGTGTTTTGTATATATATATATATATATAATAAATATACACAGTATGCAACGCAAATGAATATAACGCCACTAATGCTTCAAACGTGCATGTCCCCTCACAGGTGTTATAAGACTCTATTAGTGCTTTGTCAGTGATTGAATGAAACTGGATAGGACTGAGGGAGAGAAAAAAATGGACGGTCAGAAAAAACAGAGCAAAAGACAAAGAGGCTGATAGGATGAGAGCAAACAAGAGCTACATAAAAACGAGCTTCTCCATTGAGCAGATTGCATGGTTTAAAGGGTAAAGATGCCACTGGGACAAATGGTTGGTAAACTCCTCAGGGCTTCAAACACTGAACTGACAAACAGCATTAGATGCCCAAAGGGCCTAGACACAGCACAATCTGGAGAAGGTCAGGGAAGTGTAATCCTAAATCCTAATCCTGTTTATCTGGGCTGGACCAAATGTGCCGATGAAAACGGCAGATGAATGTGCATCAAGCAGGCGACGCTCAACCTGAAACTTCACTGCCGACAGCAAAAAAAAAAAAAAAGATAAAGGCTTTGCAGATCAGTTCACAGTTCAAATCAATTAAAGGCTATTACAGAGAGGACACGAATATGGGAACGCAACAGCCAGACAGCAGAGAAATGCAGAAATACCTCACAGACAGATTACAATTTAGTGGTCACTCGCCCTTAGAAAATCCTGTTTAATGGCTTGACACCGATGAATAAACAAGCGTGAAGTCTTGAGGAGCTCAAGAAATCTCGACAGATGCGGAATACTTGAGATGTAAGGACTTCGCTGTCTGTGGTGGCAGAAATGGAGGGGACACTCGAAGTCACTATTATGTATGAAGGCACAGTGGAAGCAGCAGAGAGCAACAAATCAATCTTCCCTGCTGGCGGCTCCAATCTCAAGGGCACTCAGTCTCCATCAGAAGACTGCATTTGCCCTTGCCAGGCCAGACAGTGTGTGTGCTGAGCTCCATCCTGGACACTCTCACACCCGCCATCCACACACACACCAGTTTTGATACAACTGTACTGGTAAACACTCCAGTCTGTCTGCACACAGTGTGCTGCCACCGTTCTGCTGCCTGAGCCAAGCTCGAGGACAGGCTGACTTGCCAAAAGATCCTTCCCCACCCCACGCACAACATGGGCCGCTTTTGTCTGTATCTGTGCATCTACCGCACTGCTGATCTAATGTCCACTCTAATCAGTGAACTTAATCTCCTGTTTCACTGGGACTGCACTGACCCCGAGAAACCGGACAGCAAAGACATGCAATCATGCGCCCAACTGACCGTCTTTACCAAAGGAGAAATGAGATTATGAGTATGGAGGAGGCTTGTCTCCTAAAAATGAGGGTGAACAGCTCGAAGGTTGTTAGGGTAACAGTGTGGACTCTCAAAGATGAAAGTAAACTGCATGCAGGGCCAAACAGCTCAAAATAAAAACAACTAAAAGTTAAGTAGTATGTATAAACGGAAATCCAAAAAAGAATTTGAAAATTCAGGATTTGTCCATTTGATGTCATAGGAAATAAACTTTATTAATGAAAGGAGGAAATATTGGGAAACAAAATTTTAGCTTTGTAAAACTGTATTAATAAAAGAAATGATACTAAATTAAT
>JAUCMU010000046.1:10516445-10557403 GCA_032275025.1 Enteromius treurensis | reverse complement strand
GTGCACGTTGGATGGGTTAAATGCAGAGCACAAATTCCAAGTGTGGGTCTCCATACCTGGCCACAAGTCACTTCACTCACTTCACTCACTATAATCATGAGACCGTGTGTTGTTGATGCACAAGTGCTACATTCACATTTTGTTATGTTTAATGTTATTAAAAGATTTCACCAATGCTGCATTTATCTTATCATTAATTACTTGAAACAGACGTAATCAAAAATGCCTATAAATTATAATTCAATGTGTTATTCCTATATAAATGTAGTTCTTAAAAATATACTGAATTTTGAATGGTAGTGTGTGTATATATATATTTCTATACACTTTCTATAAACTAATTCCATAAAAGCTATCCTCTGTATTATAGCACCTATTCTATTCTGCCTCCTTAAAATGACTCGCTTGTTGTGTTCCTCATCTCCAAGTTGCTTTGTATAAAAACGTCTGCTAAATGAATAAAATGCAAATTATGCATTTTTTAAACTTGCAAAACAGGTGTGTAATAGTAAACACAAAGCAGACACAAATGAAGTCAGTGTTTGACGTCAAGCAAGTCGAGCTCCAGCTAAGGATCAAGTGTTTAGTCACAGGTCAGAAAATACCTGAATTAACTCAAGGATAAGTCTTCATTAGGTACAATTAGATTCCACAAAAGATGGAAAATTCAGTGTCAAGCCACTACTTGGTATCTGGCATAGACCAAGGTTGTGGTTCCCAAAAGTGCTGAAAACCTAAGCAGATCTTAGAAACCATTGGTGCCAGCGGTTTCTACCTTCTACTGCTTCGAACACAGCCTAGATTCTGATGAATGTGTCTAAACAGCAAAACACATTAGACAGCACTTTTTCACCTTCTAAATCTGCTCACCTGGCCTACATCTAGCAGTTAGTATTTATTTTTTCTCTTATGTTAGGTAAGATAGCAGTGATGTCAAATCAGCATGGAGAACTCGGGTATGGTTACTAAAAACATCAGAAATTCTCAGTGCAAATTACGGAGAAAGTGCACTAGTTGAAATGTTGATATATGAGTGTTAACAGCTTATTATATCTTAACATATAATTAAAATATATATATATATATGCGGTTTAATTTCACTATGAAGTATAAGGAAAGCAATAGGTTTTAAAAGATAAATTGCAAGCAGGCCTTCTCCAGTTGCTCTAACAAAAATCACACTCTCTTAATGAGAGGAATTAACACGTCAGTGCTTCATGAAACTAAGACAAGCTCATGTTAGCCCATCACGACGCATCTAGAGCGATGCCTTTTTCACTTATTAATAATTCACTTCTGCCGATGGCCCTCAATTATTCATGCAAGTTTATAATTCATCTTCCACCTTCACTTCTATAAGGTGAAAAACAAAAGAGGAGTTGATGTAAAGATCAGTGATGCCCGTAAACATCGCATCACCATCAGGCCCGCATCAAGTACGCAGCTCTATGAGACTGACTGTGCAGCTGTGTTACAAAAGCATAAACATCTGAAGATGTTCAGCAGTGACTATTTGAGGCATTTTAACCTAAATGATCAAATACAGCTCACAGCAAAACAACAGATTGGCAGAATTTCAATTCGGTAAGGAATCCAAGGTTTCATTTTTCATGCATTCCCACAGGCAGGAGTGTGAACCGCGCGAGGGATACAGTCGGGCTCGTCTCCAAATCTTTGTGGCGGATCAGAAACACTGGTAACTGCCATCAGTGCGACTCGTGTGCCTTTCTGTCTCTCTCTGAATCCAGAAGGGAAATGCTTCCTACAAACTCTATTGCAATGCAATACTTCAATACAGACTTCTTTTTTTTATTTTTTATTTTTTTTACATAGAATAATGGAGCGTGGTCAAGAAATCATACCTGCAAACAAAGGGTCCACTGACTTTTAAAAAAAACAGTTGAAACCCCAAAATATCTGGGTTTCAGGTTTTTAATGACAGATTTTTGTCACTTTGGGGTAAATTCAAACTTACATACAGCCCTTATAAAGTAGGGGGGGGAGAAAATCAGAATATTCCTGAGAGTATTAATGTGACTACAGCGACCGTGTGACCATTCGAGGACTTTAAAATGTGTTTACTCTGTGTTCTGTCCTTTGACAGGCGAGCAGCTGGTGCAAGCACATTACAAGAAACGGCAAGGCCACCCAACAACGTTCCAACTGGTAAAGCAATAAACCCTGACCGGCTCCCATCTTACCTCCGGTTGACGATGTGGTCCTCCCAGAATCTCATCAAAAGTGGCTCTGCTCGTCTGAGCTAGGGATCTGCAGGTGAGTCTTCAGAGACGCTGCAGGCATTCCTGTGAAACGAATCAGAGCACATCGATTAACAAAGCAATAACAGGAGCAAGCAGGGGAGAATATAAGGGACACACTGGTGGGTTTCAGACAGATTACCATCCAGGTTTTCTGCAGAAAAACAGGCCTTGCGTAGATTCATTCAATTACAGTAGCTAGACTTTAGTGTGCATTAAATAGGGACATGTCTTGATATACCTCAGTTCTTCTGAGATCACTATGTTTCCTGAACAGCCAGAGATGAAGCATTTAAAATTCCTTTTTTATTAAGCAGTAGTTTACCGACTAAACAATAGCTCTGTCAATACTTGAGCAACACACTACTTTACACTGCAGTTTATGAGAGAAAAGATTTCAAGCACTTCCACTTCTGGATGCAAAACGCTTTAGAAAAATGTATACGTTAGTCAGAATTACTGCACTCCTATTCTATTTTCCTCGGACTATTTAAAGTTTAATAGAGACTCATTGGTGCCAAAAGCCGTTATGCCAAATGGAACGACTCTTTGACTTTTACTGATAAGCTTACAAGCCAAAGATGTAATTTATGCACTAAAGAAAACTGGTCTTAAATGTATTAAACACAGGCAAAATGGCCAGTCACTTTAATCTTCACAGTTTATGGGTTCATTTGAAGCGCTTAACTTAAAGCACGTCTCATGTTCAGGACAAACTTTTCCTTGCTTCTTTTTCAGATGTGTTTGCAATATCTAATTATTGTTCATAATATTATATTAAATTCTGCTCTTTAGATAAGGGCTGTGCGATAGCCTATCTATGATATATTTTAAAATAGTGATTTTGATTTGAAATATGATTTCGACATTATTTAATTTCACCCACTTCCTACATTCAGAAACGCATTTCATTATTTATGAATCTGAAAAGAAAACATGAGATAAAAATGTCTCTAAAAGAGACAAAACATGGTCTCTGCTATGTCTTTATGCCTTTTTTAAAGTTCTTTAAGCGTGGTGTGCAATCCTAAAACAAAAACCACTCAAAACTACGGCTGGGGGATGTCTATTCATCGATATATTCTTTTTTTGATTAGCGGAAGATTCTCCTTCACCTGTTTTCAAATGGAACGGGAGTCAATACACAGAGCCGTAGATCACTGACAAGCTACGCGATATTGGGTTCAGTATCGCAAATGAATCAAACGCTAAAATAAACACAATATTGTGTTGTCAGTGATCTATGGCTTGCAAAGTGTTACATTAAGCAGTTTCCTCCGATTGGTACCGGTTTTAAAGATTTAAAACGAACTTAAAAACTGAACGAGCAAATCTTTGATCATGATTTTGGCTAAAGAAAAAAAATACAATATTTTTGCCATATCATTAAAACAACACTGCATGTATTCATTTTGCATGCATTTAGTTGTTCAGTCTCTGATGTTTTAAAACTTGTATGCCTTCCGATTTTCTGTGGAGCATAATGATATTTGATTCAGCGTGTGTTTTTAATTATATATTTTATAATTATATATATTATAATTAAATATAATATATACCTATATATATATATATATATATATATATATATATATATACACACACAAAATACTTTCTTAGTTGCACAGAAGAAAATAAGTCATTAACAGGTTTGGAGCGGCATGAGGGTGAGTAAATGATGAAATCTACCTCTTTAAATAACCATGCCACTACATAAGAAGATTAACTAACTAAATAACAGCATGGGTGAGTTACTGCTGTTCACTGTCTGGCTGAAGTGGCAGAGTGCACTAAGAGATCATTTAGAGTATCTAAATCCAGTAACTGCCCCCAAAAACCAAATCAGTGTGCTTCGAGATTTCTTATATGAATAATTCAAGCAGAATTTGCCCTGTTTTGATGCTCTACGGCTCAGGCAACCACAGGTCAATTTATCCGGTTCCTATCAGAGCAGTCAACTCGCGGTCTGCAAAAACTCTTTAAATTGAGCTTTCATGCATGAGATACAGTGTGCATTGTAGCCCCCGACGGGAGAAAACAAGAACAAGGAGCTCTCACAAATGGAGTAAACTTCACATCAATATTAGTGCTGAGACGTGTGCTTTATCTCGAAAAAGATACATTATCTTAGCAAGGCCACATTACAGCAGCGGGAGGGGAAACGTGCTGAATCTGAGCAGTTGGATTGGAGCCACCAAGGGATTGGCAATGACACAGTGGCAGCTTTGGATTCCTGCCAACCGGTTCCTCTAAAAAAAAATAATAATAATAATTTTTTTTTTTTTTTTTTGGAAAAAGACATATCTTGCAGTCTGTCATCCTGGCAAAGAGGCAAGAGAACCAACATGCTTTCCCAGACATGTTCCAAAAGGGTTAACATAATGCCGATCTGTCCAACCGATGAGATATCCAGCAGAACGGTGACGCACGGGCGCTCAAGCGCAGGGTATCGTTCTCTGCTCTAATGACCGCTTTCTAATCAAGAGGTTCGTGTGAAGAGGTCTTGAGTGGTGGATTACAATCAGAGGTGCACAAAATCAGCACCGGGTGCTGTCATTGGACCCGAGGGGTGACAGGCGAGAGCACAGACAGAAAGAATGGTTATTGCAGCTGTTCGGGGCCAAGACCTCTTATATATCTGGCTGGCAAGAGCCACTTTAAAAGAGCATCAAAACACAGTGTAGGTGAGCACAAGGAATGGAGCCAAAAATAACAACTTCACACTTCACTGGTGCCTGTCTGAACAGCTGAGGCCATTCCTCACCGGCTCGCACAACTGCTGCATGCTCGCTTTCTGGACAAATGCAAATCCGTGGGTTATTAAGGGAGCTCACGAGTTCCTAAGCCCTCACAGACTGAGCATGAAACTTTATGAAGGATCGTTGCATGCCAAAAATCAGAAAACTGAAAACAAACACGCAAAATCCTAATTCGGCATTAGAAAAGGAGTTTATATGAAGCTACACCATCTGAAGATCTCAGCACCTCAGCAATAACTGATCGCTGAGAATATAATAAGAAGCCTCATTACAAGTATGATTGCTGAAAAAGCATCCATAGGCAAGGTGGCAGGTAGTATATATATATATTTGACCTACCTAAAAACTTTGCATGTCCATTTTTAAACTTGAACACTTGTGTTTGTCACTGACCTATCAGCATCAAATTCCATGCAAATTGTTTGTCAAAATGCTCAACAACTCCAATTTTCCAAATATGATTTGCTGACATAAGATAGTTTAGACAGAGTATAATACAGCGAGAGGAGGACAACTCTCCTAAAATGGCTGCACATTTAAAGTAAATTTATCAAACTCATGCCTTCGGCCCATCATCTCTTTTCCTGTGCCTCTTGCCAAAACAGAAGTTGCTTTGCTCTTTATCAGTTCATATCCCTGAAGCCAGGATATCACAACAGAACCACATACCACAATGTAGCTATTTCCCCTGCTCCCCGCGTGCACAAATGCCAAGATAACAGAAAAAGCCCTCACTAAACAGCTGCTCAAAACTTTTATGGTGGTTTTGTTATCTAGAGCTCTTTTTTAACAATGACAACAGTGAAGTATTACCTTTAGAAAAAGGCATTTATGCTTTTCAGCATCAGACAGAAAATCATTTAAAAACTGACAAAATGTCACAAACATTGTCCCTGGGCTACGACTTCAATATTCCATCAACAGCGCAGCACGATTTCCATTACGCTTCGTTATTTTGTGACCAGGGGACAGCTGACAGCAACTCAAGGCATTGACTTCCTATACCATTCAATACTTTGCATTTAAAATGTTTGTGTTTAAAAAAAAAAAAAGTTTGAGGTATGCAGCCATACCGAATTTAACATGCAGAGGTTAGCGAATCATAAAAGATTGAGTCACAAAGCAAAACCTTTACTTCTAAGGGTAAAGTAGAATAAAAAACATAAAGATAAAAAAAAAAAGCACTATACAAAAGAAGCACAAAATAGAAAAAGATAAGATATAGCTTAACAAATAAAATAAAATAAAAAATAAAATATTTATATAAAAAAAAAAAAAAAGCTAAAAAAAAAAAAAAAAAAAAAAAAAATAAATAAAGAACAAAAAACAAAACACCAAACACAAAATAAAACAAAAACAGATGAAAGAACAAGACGACTTTATATTTATAAAGACAAGACTTTATATTTAAATATTTTTGGAAGAACTGTACTCTTTAAAATGTGTAAAATGTCACATCAGTTATGTTATGTACACCAGCATAGACACCTCGGAGTAAACTGACATGGACTAAAAGCCACCAAACTTCAATTTCATGAGGTATCTCTCACTCGGCAGCTTGCTGCAATGACTAGTTTTACCTTCATAGCAGCCCACAGTTTGTGAACAGACGGAATTAATACGTTTCGTAAACATTACGTCTTGGGTCATTGCACAGAGCTGGTCCAAACTTTCTCGGTGCAAGATACCCATCTTGGATATCAGTGGAGAAGTAATGGTTTTCACCCCCTAAATCCGGGTTGGAATGCAGCTCACAGCTGTCTGGCTGGATCAGCAGCTGAAGAGGCTGACAGAGCGGGAGGACCTGGAGCCCTGACAGCTCTGGATCCTTCTCCACGGCGGACCCTGGCATGACTCCAGGTCCTTTCCCAAACCCAGGTGGTGGCTCATGAGCGCACAGAGATGCAGCACCCTTTCTGCATTATGCTGGAGCAAAGAAACCCACCCTACGAAAAAATCTGAAATATGATGTAAATTGTGGCACATCTATTCTCATTTCATTCAAAACTATCACAAGTCATTCTGGCAGCTTCGCCAGACCCCGTCTGTGTCAGCCAGCCAGATAATGTTAACAAAGTTCACAACAATAACGTTCAGTACATCACAGAAAAACCAAATGTTTAAGTTGGCAAGGCATAAAAACACATGTGCATGATCAGTGAATGCAAGATGTAGCGACAATGCAACAGTGGCCCAATGAGCCAAAAGACACCCGTAACTCTCTCACAATGGCTCCGAGCTCGATCGGTTGAATTGTCATGATTCTGCATTGCATTAATGCAAACATACAGTGACCAGTATGGGGGACTAGAAGTGCCACTTAATATAAAAGAAAAAACATTATTCTTGTTAATTATTGTTACTAACAAAATTATAAACGTATGAACAAGGATAGACAAAATTCTCAAACGGTCATAAAAGAAATGTAAAAATATTTCTTATATTTATATTTCAAATTTAACAAACACATTTTTTAAATGATAAAATTCTCATAAAAGAAAAGCAAGAAATAAAAAGATTAAAAATATTATTTAAAATATTTCTTATTCATATTTAAATGATAAAACGGTAAAAAGAATTTGGCAAAAGGGCAAAAATACTGAATGTATTAAAAATAATAAATCAAAATTTTTTTTATTCTAAATGTGTACTAAAAATGCACTTTAAATGCATTTAAACTTATGTATTAATCCATATTGCATGTGATGCGTGTCATGTTGTTTGAAGTCTTCTGAAAGCTCTCTGTAACATCTTTTGATCTGTCACATGACAAAAGAACCAAATGCAGCAATTAAAAAAAAATACTTTATATATAAAAATAGTTACAGTTTTGTAAGTTCTCACACAAAGCTAGCAACTTGGTGTAATTCATATAAGGTCTTGACATCCTGTATTTGTCCCTTTCATGTACCATAAATGAAATCAAGCTGATTTTGAACCTCAATCTGTTTATCACATCTGGAAAGTTCTTCTAATTAGATTATTCTGCAAAACCAGAGCCACACTTAGAAACTGCATCAATGAGACTGAATTACAACGTGCATTTGAATTAATTAGTGATCAAAGGCAGAGAAACAAGCCAAGAAACAAACTGCTTTTATTTTCCCACCTTTGATAGGTACAGATGAGAGAACATGAAATAAGAGAAAAGAGAGGGAAACGTGACAGCAAAAAGATGTGAATTTTAATTTGCCTAAACTATTCCTTTAATACCTAAATGTTCTTAAGCAGAAGTGGTAGATCGAGACCATCTAATCAAGCTGTAACCTTGAAGAGTTTGCCGTATCAGACGAGCAGGACTCTCAGTTGGGAACCACACATGAGATTCAAGGCTAAATATGCTCACTGATTACCATCACCCAATAATGGCTTCGCAGTAGGAGGGTTTTGTGTAGGTAGGTGCACATCTCTGGAGAGGAATTCAACTGAAGAACCACCTCCAGACTGCCATGAATAAAACCTCCCCAGACTAAAAGGGGTACGCGAGTGCTCGCTTTTTAATTCTTTTGCAGATCGCCCCTCAATTTGGACTTTTTTTATTAACCAAAAAGTCTTTTTGGCAGAAGTACTTTGGCTAAAGCTCTCAAGAATCGCCCCTCATTGCTGGCATTCACAAACAGCAGGCACCTGACTAGTGGGTGGTGAAAAAAAAAAAAAAATCTAGCTAGAACAGTAAAAGCTTGGCTCTGTTATGATCCCTCATGCATCCAAAGTGGTGTGATGATAACGGTCCGACGGATTTTAATCAATTGCTCAACAGACAGTAATGTATAGCTGCCCGGCGATGGCATGAACTTCAAACCACAGCTTCTCAGAGCATATTTGAAGAGCATAAGCTCCAGCAGGATTTCAGAGACATGCATATATGCATACATGCATAAATATGCAGACACATGCCTGCACGAGTATAGTCAAGGGATGCATGATATATTAATATCATATCCAGCAGCTGATTTGATATAGAATATTTAGTTGTGATGCGTTCATTTCCTCTATTTGTCATCATCTAATGCTCACTTAAAGGCCATCTTTAACTATCTTAAACTCAAAATGTGCATTATAATATTGTGATGCCTAAATTCACCTAAAAACATAATTCAAGCCATAATGTAAACATTTTTGGAACTGTTGCACTTATATCTTACAATTTCGCAAGTTTCGTTTTTTTTTTTGTTTTTTGGAAAGATAAGGTATGCATCAGGTATGTATGATTACATTTTTAGAAATTATGGATCGCACAAAATTTACCATTTGCCCAAATAGCCAGGTCCAATGTGTTTCTTATGTAAAGAGGTTGCATTTGTTTTTTTCTATTACTTTCGGCTTCCATCTTTTGGAAAAATAAATATAAAACAGAAAACCATCTAAACCATGTCATGTCAATTTCTCCCAGACAGAATAGCCCGGCTTTGGGTTTTCACTGTTAAACATCTGGATCAAAACAAGTCTATGTTAAATAATGCAATAAATAAGCATTAAACAGCATTTAAATCACAACTGCCTAACATTCCTGAACGAAATGTGGACTCAGGAAGTGGCGTAGGAGTGTGTAAGCTCAAGGGGTTTTGATGGAAGCAATCTACTTTATGTTTTGAGAATCATTCTCAATCTGATCTAGAAGTTATCTTCACCCTTGTCAAAGAAAATTGTAGCTTTGAAGCTTCTCAAGTATTGAGCTGGAATAAAACGACTCCTATTTATTTATTTTTATTAAAGCCGAGCTCTGTTCTTTCTTTTGATTATTTATATGATCGGTTCAGATATTAATACCACAAAATATTCTGGGAGCCATGCAATTTGGTGCAAATGATCAAAAAAGCTGCTGGTTGCTGGAAACTAAAAAAAAAATGCTGGGTAAAGAGTTATATATGATATTTCAATAAATGTTGATTATGTGACTGACCACATGAGAAGTGCATTTCCAGATTTGCAGGATCCCAAAACTTGCATACGTTTCGTCACTGAGAAAAGTCATGCAAATTCATTTTTACAGACGTCCCCATGAGAAACAATTACCATCCGAATAGGGCTACTAAACGAGAACTCCATGCTGCACTGAACAGCCTCCTTGACAAACTATCTTCCATTTCTATTAGCTAATGGCAGTGGCTCATGGAGGAATTATGGGAACTGGTCTGCAGATAACCGTAAGCTGGTCATCTCGACTCCATCTCCAAAGAAGCCTGTATTATCCGCTCCGATGATCTGGTTTATCAGGTGGTCTCCTCTGACCTATGGTAATTTAGCAAATAGAATGGAAAAAAAAAAACATTTGTGCTTTTCATATCATTTTATACTGATGATACAATCACAACAACACAAATTTAATCTTCTCCAATCTTCTTTGTATCAAACCCTGTAGTCCTCATTTATATAAAACCAATCTTTCAACAAGGAGCAACATGACTGACCCATCTGCTTTCCCAGCACCATCTGTGCCCAGGACAGCGAGCGCTTGACAGAGTAAAAGATATCGTGAGAAATGCTGCTTGTCATCTCCGTGAGCTAACAGAGACGTCTACAAAGAGACACGCGGGCTTGTTCGCTTCCTCTCAGCCTACATTTATCCTAACAAACACAGACAGTGGAGGAAAGGAAAAATTACCCATGCGAGTTTGATCCTACGTATCGGATTTGCCTCTGGGTTCCAAACAGTAGAACGTGGAACAAAGACGAGCACGTAAAACATTCAGATGGGGAAATGAAAGCTGCCCGTGTGACAGCAATTGGGAAACACAAGTTGGTAAGGAGAAGACTGCGGTAAAACACACACGGCTATTTAAAATTATTTCATTTTTAAGACACAGCCAGGAAAGGGGTCCAATAGGAAGCAGAAAAGCATGAAGGGAAATGTGTTTGGAGCAGGGGATTTAACCTAACACTAATCAATCTTGAATATGCATAAACATGAGGTCTCTAGAGATGCCCCAAGTGATAATTATATAGAGCTAATGAAGAGATCAGAGGAAGAGACACAATGATGATACAACCTTAAAGCAACATGAGGTCAGGAACTCTAACTGCTTGCATTCATCTTAAGACCTGCAGGTCTGCGTTGAATTTACAGCAATACAATAATATTGTGAAAATTAAAAATTATTACTTCTTTTTAATTGAATATGAGTCCAGTCTTGTCAGTGTTACAAGATCGTCCAAAAAATCAATCTAATATGCTGATTTGATGCTCAAAAAATATTATTAATTTCTTAATAATATACATTTATTAATAATATACATTATTAATAATCGGCATTGAACGGAGTACTTTTTTTATTAAAAGGATATACTTCAAAATAACTGCATTTATTTAAAACAGAAAATTAACATAGATCACAATTTCATTTTTACTGTTTTTAATTTATTGCATCTGTGTGGAATAAAAATATTAATATAGTACTAATGTTTTTGTTAAGAATATATCAATTATTATTATTATAATTATTGGCCCAACTTAGAATGATAATGTTAATAGTGCATAAGCAGATTTACTTTCTCCATTTAAAATAATGTTTTCATCATTGCCAATAAGAAATATTAAAGCATATTAGAGTGATTTCTGAAGTATCATGTGAGACCATGTCTGCTAGAAATAAATTACATTTTCAAATGCACAAGAGACTTCTTCCCAAAACCTCAATTATTTCAAACTTAGACCCGTAATGTAGCTCCTGAAGACTTTCAGGATCATGTGGATCCTTTTGTTAACTCAAAAGGACTGACGCCAAGGCTGCTGGGTTCTATCCTGAAGTAAAGGAAAGCTGCTGGAGCTCAGGGGCTTCTGGACTTGAACCTCTGCCATTCCCTTGTCTCGGCTCCCTGTTTCAATGCTGTTCTCCGTGACAAAGCGGCCTATTGTCGGCTCTCCACCAAAACAACGTGGATGGGGGAGAAAAACAAGGCAGTCATTTTGCCACTGCTCTTGACTTCTGAACTCAATTCCTCTCCTCTGCGAAAGTAATCAAAACTGCCTCCGTGCCAGAAGGGTGTAACGGTCCTCCAAACTTCAGCTGATACAAGTGAGCAAACGCTAAGGAAAACAATGCTGCTGCAGTGCCCGAAAGCAGCAGGCTGCTCTGTGAACTTCTCATGGGTTGCGATGCATATAATTCATGTCTTACGAATGAAATATTTCTGCAGAAGCGAGGAGCTCAGGCACTCTCGCATTTGATTGAGATTACGAATGTGCGCTTTTGTCACTGACCTTTCCAGACATGCTCAAGATAATTTCATTCTTCACAGTCTCTGAGATGTGTAAACAATGATGCAACTTCATGGAGCAAATGTAATTAGAATATGTGGCAATACAAGATGCTGTTGTTCCTTTGGCATAGTAAACGCGGTAGCAAAGCTACCATTGTGCCATTGTTAGAACTGGACTCTTACTAGGCCAAATGATTAGAGCGAGAGAGAGGAAAGAAGGGGTGTAACGGTTCACAAAAATCACGTTTCAGATCGATACAACACAATAGTGTCACGGTTTGGTATGATACAAAAAAAAAAAAAAAAAAAAAAAAAAAGAATTTCTTTGATATTTTTTCACATTTTTATTTATTAAAACTAACATAAAAGTATGATCTTGTTTTTATTTCCTTTTACTTTGAACAACAATGGAGCTATACTTCACATATCTTCTGGGGTTTCTTCTTAGCAGCAATTAAAACAAAACCTCCTTTATAACCAAAACCAAATGCTCCTTATAAAAACTGAAATGTAAATATGGTAGTAGTTACAAACTTATAGAAAGAAAAGAACATTTTTGTTTTTAAATGGAACTTCGTTTCAATTAATTTTTAAGTTGCTTCAATTGCTTCAGCTAAAGAAGGTCACAATCTTTCTGTTCTTTGCTAGGAGTGCTAGAAGGGCTCAATAACATTTAGCATATTCTTAAAACCCGCTACTATAAATGTACCGATCACGGCTACCGATCGATTGTTTTGCCCTGTTCGAATCTGTTGGAAATGCCTACCTGAATGCCACGGAGATAGTTGGTAATGTGTGTTTCTAGTTTTTGTCTGTTTGGGGGTGGGAGGGCAAGTCAACACGTTTCCTGTCCCGTCGTTTGTGCTGCCTTGTTGAGCGTAGCACTGAAAACATGATATTTTACATACTTTATTCTATCTCTTTTTTTCTTATCCAAATATAAAAGTATTAGTCTGAATTGTTTTTTTTGTAATGTGTCCCGAACCGAAAGCCTTGTACCGAACGGTTCAAGACGAATACGCGAATCGTTACACCCCTAATTATTTATATATATATATATATATATATATATATATATATGATAGATAGTCAGATATACATACATACATATATATATAAAAAAAATGCAATGTAAAATTTACATTTAAAACATTTTAAACAAACTATAAGCATTAGCAGTAAACAAAGGCTTTGATCAATAAATAAATAAAATAGACTTCTTAAAGGGGGGGGGGGGGTAGTTTTGTGCACCTAGGATGCATTTAAAAATTAAAAAAAAAAAAATATACAAAGCAACTGTAATATTATAAAATATAATTACAATTTTAAATTGCTATAAAAACTGCAAACAAACAAACACAACAAAATAATAAGCTGATTTAATGTTAATTTTGTAACATTGTCTTTACTGTCGCTTTAGATCAATATCACTTTATCATTGCTAAAAAAGTATTTCTGACCCCAAACTTTTAATCTGTAATGTATGATACTAAAGTACAATGAATATTTAAGTCATGTAAATACAACAAAATTGCTGCTATCAACAGTAAACACCGATTAATAAGATTATTAAGATTAATGGATTCATTAGAGTATTTAATCACGCGTTATTAGGGGAATGTAAAAAAATGTTGGTTAGAGGGCCATTTAACAATATAAATATCAAACTCAACACACATTCTTCTGGCACTTCAGATTTCGATCCAATCCGATCCGACTTTGATTCTGGGAAGGAAGATCGTATTCCGAACTGATACTTGTTCTACATTTTCCCCCAATTAATTCCTCTGCTGTGTGTATGTTTAAATCTTTATAACTTTACATTTTAACCAACCCTGGAGTATGCTTTTTGTTTAAAGTTGAAATACCTGTGTGTCAGTCCTGCAGCCATGCCAGGACAAATGAACACAAAGTGCACGTGACAGTCAGCGACAAAGTCTATCAGTGAGCGAGTTTCGCCCATCTAATAGCACTGCATTCCAAACGGTGTGCGTGTATATATGTGTGTGTATATATCATTATATATATGATATAAAAACCCACATGTCTAAAGAATATCTAAAATAAAACTCACGTGTCTCAGTGCAAAAAAACAAACAATCTCAATCGATTCAAAATCACTGAAGAGAGAAAAAGGATGAATCTGAGAATCGTATCCCTATTTAACAGTGAAAAACCCTGTCCCCACCGCTCACAAGGCCTGATGAAAACAAACAGACTGAAAAAAATAAAAAACTACAGTGATGCCTAAATACAGTCAAGCAAACATAAGGCAGAGACAAAAAGCAGCAGCTGCCTGAAGGAAAAGTAAAAAACACCATAGCTCCGCCAAAGCATGACGTAATGACATTTCATCAGTCTTCCATTTACAAAAACTGATGCATTCAATTTTTAATACCTTTTCACATACACAAAACGTGTTCAGACAAGAGTGAGACAAACAGTAGTCTCACAAGCGAAGAGTGGAAGCCCAGCCTTGTGTCTTGATATTTGAGTCTGTTTACCTGTCAGTTTGACTGCAAAAATCTGACCTAAAACTCTCCATGATGCTTGGAAGGTGCATGTTGTCAGCAGGACACGGCTATGTAGATGCTTTACCATTTTAAACACAGGAAAGCAATTATACGACCCTTGTGATAATTATAACTGTAAAGTGTTAATAACTGTTTGTATTTCAATTTAATAAGGAAGTCTACACTACAACTAAAACGATAACAACACTGATGAACAATATTGTTGGAATGAATCACTTGCAGAATAATTTTTTCCCAGCTGATAAACACTTAAAAACACTGCCAGCCAATCAGAATCTACCTGACTTAAAAAAAAAAAGAGCTTGAGCATTTAAAGCAGCAGATGGCATAATTGCAACATGCCCCCGTAATAAACAGTATGTTATGGTGCAATGTTGTGGATGCTAATAAAGTTATCGTTCTTCGTGAGAATGTGCCTTAAGGCCATTGTACTGCATTTCAAAGTTGTTGTTTTTTTTTTTAAAAAATGCTAGATGGATGCATTAGGATTTAAAATGACATTGCATTATATGTACAGATTTACATTTTTATGCATTCTTGCTTTCCATGGGAATAAAGCCCATGGCTCTGGTGTTGCTAGAGCCATGCTCCACTGTTGCAACTACAGGAAAAAACATTTCATATTTTCTTATTAGCATCAAAATCATTTTGTTAGTTTATTTTTTTTATTTAGAAAAATAAGCGTTTGAATACATATTAAATATTAATTATAAAAAAAAAAAAAAAAATAAATAAAAAAAAATTATATATATATATATATATATATATATATATAGATATAGATATAGATAGATAGATAGTATTCCTATTAAAATGTTTTAATATCAGTGCATCATTACGTCATCATTATTATTTAAATATTTAAATATATTTATGCAAATGAAAACTAAGATTAAACATCAACAAATACAAAATTACCAAAATAGAAATAATACTTATTCGCTGAATGCTTAAAAATGCAAGATCTCATTCATGTCTGTAGCACATATGGTGCAGGATGAGTTATGTGCAAACATTAAATATTTAGATTTAGGGGTTTTGAAAAACCATAATCCCATGTATGAGCAATAGCACTGTAGCAAACAGCACTAATGAGTCATTGTTATACCTGGCTCTGGTGAATGAGGTTCATTCATTTATCAGGTTGGATGTTAAACACAGCTGAGATTGTTTAGCCAGTATCAGTGGTGATTACAGATGCTGTGGCAATAGCGCTGCCGTCAGCAGAGCCCACCTGCAGTGGCATCGCAGCTCAGTTCACGCCTGCTGGATTACAGGATCATGCACAGATTAAAGCTTTCGTGGCTCCAACAGGTTTTCACAATCGGACGAGAAACCGCGAGCAGGCAGGTGTGCTGGAAACGTTGCAGCTTTCTCAGCTCGGTGCATTTGATACTATACTCCTTTCTGTGTGTTACTGTTTACAGGTTTGAAACAAAGACGCTCCGGCATCCAACCGTTACGCCGCTGCCAGAGGAGCAAAGCCTTCCTGGAGCCCCGCCAAAAACAAGTGTGACCAGATCAGAGAACGCAAGCACATGCCAACACAACTACATGTTCACACTCCTCACAATACAGGTGTCAACAAATCAACAAGAAACACAAAAAAATCCCATTAACTTGCAGGTTTGTTTTGATTTGTTTCCGCTGATGCGGCTGTCTGTAAAGACCCTTAAAATTTCAGACGACAGTCGTTGGCCATTTTACCAGACCCCAGCCAACAAGCAACAGCTTATAAAAATTCAGAGCAGGAGCAGTTGTTTTTTCTTCCAAATGCTGTCCATCTGTCAGGAAATGTGCAGGCCTTCTTAAGACAAATTTAACCCAGAATGGGCTGGTTACTGAGAAACTTGTCTGATCTCTCCAAATGAACTCAATCTGCAAGCATGTTGGAGTGGCGGAGGAAAAAACTTGACCAGATGGCACAATTTCAGAGGAACTTATTTGGAAAAGTTAATACATCTCAGACATGAAAGTGGCTTTAAGCAATTTCATCAAGAAATGTCAAATAGCAACAACTATTTTGCAATTTGCACAGTATTAAAGGGACATGTTATTCTAAACCTGTATAACAACTTCTATAAAACACAAAAGATTATAGGGTTGGGTCGACAGACGATGACATCGTCTATCGCTGATGGCCGGTAGACATCACAGCAGCATCAACCAGCTAGCGAGAAACACACTTAATCTATGGCGGCAAATCTATGGCATTAATAAGCGAGTGCACCACTGATGCTGGTGAGCGCGGTAAATCATTCCAGCGAGACGAAAACAGATGTACATGCGAAGAAACGGGGCCGCGAGCTCATTTCAAACCCTTGCACACGCTTGATATGTCATCCACACTCAATTCAAGCACTCGCACGCGCGATCCTCTCTCACCTGCTCGTGCGAACACTGTTATTTTTGTCAGTCATGGGGCGGGGCTTGGTGTTTTAGTTACAACTAAACACGCCTCTCCTCCGAGGCTGGGACTCCAAATAGTGTACTGTGCTCGTCTGTGCACCCAAAGACAGAATAGTTAGCATGGTTTGCTCAAACTTTTGCCATGCATTATGATGGTGGATATTTACAGATTATGGGGCAGTTTTATTCTAATATGATTATTTGAAATGTCACAAGGGGAGTTAACACGCTCACTTTTTTAGACGCATACAGAAAAAGGCTTACTCAAACAAAATTACGGGATTACTCTCTACTCGTCTCCTTGGTTGGTAGATGCACTGGAGACCTCATTATACCACTTAAATCCAGGAAAAGTCAAGATTTTCATGATATGTCACCTTTAAACTAAAACCAATAAAAGATTAAAAAAAGGGTGACATTCCTTATTTGTTAGATTAGATCTTGACTCAAGTTTATTTTCACCTCAGGGCATTGTGGACCACATGTGGATGTGACCTTCAGGCACCATCACAGCAACACTGGCACCTATTAATGAAGTGGAGTGTCTCAGGCAAGCCAAAAGATAAGCAGCCAGCTGCTGATGTACCCCTGCTCGGTTGACGAGAAGCCGATGCTGGGGCGAAGCGAACACAAACACTGGCATGTTGACGGAGAGGCGAAGCGACAGCTTGCTCGGTGTTACGTTCCAGCAGGAAGAGAGCGCCAGGCAAAAATTTTGCCGACGCCCCAGCGAAGAAGACAAATTGTTATGCAGTGCCCTGATCTGGCACGCTCCTCCTGGAGATTAATTACTCTTCCCTGCACGTCCAACAGAATCAGCGTCGGAGGGGACGTGGGGGCTGGCAGAGAGGGCAGAGGACGACACAGGTGGGGAGCACTCTGTGGGACCATCCCCTTAACTCCTTGAACAGGATGACAAGGTACATGAAATCCAACCATGTACCTGGATGTATAAACAAGCATGTGGGATACTATAGCACTAGAGCTTGTGAAACGCTAAGTAGTAGCTAAAGCGAGGGAGGAAAGCGTGATTTAAGGGTGTATGCGAGAATTCGTTTCAGGGTGGAGCGATCATTTGTGTTTGTGGGAGTACAGATAATGAGGTTTTTTGAAACCCGAGCCAGGATTTGATCGCACTCGAGTGCTCTTCTGGGGCCTCCACAAATCACTTGGGCTCTGATTGGTGTTTTTCACATCTCATTTTCTAAGTTCCACCACCCCAATGTCACTAGGGTTGAATGAGGCAATATTAGCACATAAAACACGGGACCTGACTGCTATTGCGCATTATTTTCTCTCTGATTGGATCAGACTTAACCAGCGAAAATTCATCCTCTCTGTGATATACTACAGATTAGACTGGAAAGATTAGTCCGACCCCACAATTACGCTCACGTTTAATGGATCCTAAAAGACTGTAGGACCTTTTAATGATAAGAAGGCTTATGAAAAGAAAATGAAGGACAATTTCAGGACTCGGAGGAAAAATAAATGCCTTTACCTCGCCCCCTCCCCCGTTCAACATTAAAAGATTAGCAGTGGAAAAACAGCTGGTCGAGTTTCTGCTAAGTGTCCATTATTTTGATAATACTGCCGTAGCAGAGCAATAGAGTTAATTGCTTGTATAACATGCATCTGAAACGTATCAGCATTAGATTTAGAGAAAATCCCAGACGTTTCAATGGCATTAAGAGTGATTGCGTTACAGAACCACCGGCAAGCTTCTCGTCGTCATGATGCACAACAACGGTGACGCTGCAGTGTAGCAAATAGCATTATAGTGCAGACTTCCAGTGCAAATGAACATTATACAAAAATAATTCTTTGTGGTTCTAAATAGCCGTTTAAATGCAACCAAATAATCTGTTAGTTACTAGATAAATTGGAATGAGCTTTATCCGAATTTAATTTTATTTGGGGTGATGTAGACCTGAAATAATCTGATCACAAGGGGGGGAAAAAGTATGTGCGTAAATGCTTGAATTTGTCCTTTTTTCAACTATCGGTTCTTCTGAATTTGAAAACCCGAAAGCGTGAAAAAGGCCTATTAGATTAAAAAATACTGTGCGCAGTGCAGTGATGCATATGTTTACATTCATTTCATAAACTAGTAAAATAACATTTTTCTTTGCTAAAAAGCTCTTCTGAGATATGTTAGTTTTCTTTCTAGGGGTGTCATCAAAAGGAAAACAATAATTATATTAGCTCTGGTAACACTGAGTGATTTTAATAATAATTTTGTTGAATAAATTCAAACCTACAACACAGAAAAAAAATAGGCTAAAGCATTTTACAGAGGCCTATTATTACCCTAACCCTAGCATTATGTATAAATTCAATTGATTAGACATGTGTTTTAATTATTAAAATGCAATTAAACCATGAAAACATTATTAATGGGAAAATTAAAAAAAAAACAAAAAAACATTTTCATCAAACCTGTTATAAATTGTATTTCGTGATTCCGTATCTTGTTTACATTATATTTAAATTTCCCATTAAAATGTAATCCAGAAACATTTTAACACACTAATAAAAACTCTAGAATAATCTTGGGAAAAAGCATATATAGGAGAAAAAAAAAAGGTTAATGGATAGCATAGGGCCCTATAAAGCCACTACATTTATTTTCAGCGCATAAAGTAAAACCTAAAATATTTGATATTTTACAGTCCATGCAATTTCACAATATTCTTGATAAGTCAAATGAACAGATAATCCCTAAAAAGGCTGATAACAAGCAGGCCTGTCACAGCAAATGAAACGAAACAGGCAGTTCAAGGGCAGCAGCTAAGCATTTAGATTACCACAGTCATTAAAAACTGTTGCTTTTGCACTCAGCAGAAACGACCAACTTTCAGTCAATGACCCAAAGCGCACTTACATTTCACATGAACAGAAACCAGCACCGTCTTGGGTCAGTTGTCAAAAAAAAAAAAAAAAGATAAAAGAGAAGTTATAAAGGATGTACTCCAGAGCCTGTTCAATACATCACCAGCTCAAACTTCAAGCTTTGCTGGCTGAGCCTTGGCAAGATTTCGCTCTTCATACGAAGCTGCCTTTAATTACTGAAGAGCAATTAGGCTAATTCATGTGTGTACTTCATGTCAACTAATCAACCATGAGACGTTTGAGCATTAATCAAACACAGGGGGAAAGCACAGGCTCTCATGTTATGCAACAAATGAGATATTCCTGTCCTCCACCATTCAAGAAAGGGGCGAGAGCATGCAAACAACCCGACCTTTACATTTTCTGAAGAAAAGGTGACTGGAAAAAGGTGTCTCAATGATGCTGGACTGCTGCTCGCTGGCCTTTAAGTATGGAATCTTTCTCCTATCTCTTCAAAAATCAAATCAAATCACCTTTATTTATACAGCGCTTTTAACCATACAGATTGTGTCAAAGATAGTCCTTGATAGTCCTAAAAACTAAATTCCATAACAACATATTGTTTCTAACTCACAACAATCAGACTTGTTAAACCAAGAAAGATATTAAGCCTCATTTGCCATGTCTTTTTGATGCCTTAATGTATCTTCCAGGAACAACGTTCAGAGGTCTATATACGGTGGTGATGAAGTAAAATAACACGCAATGATGATACCTTACCCATTTTCTCAAGAATAGCTGATCATCTGAACATGGCGATTATGCAATGCATATTTTAACGCTTCTTCATTAAAGTGTTCTGACAAAATAAATAAATGTCATAGCTATTATATGTATTTTTTCATTCATTACCCTGAATAAAAATCTCATCTCAAGCACTAGTTGACATACCAAGAAGTTAAGGAATAGCTAAATTACTAACTAGGTATGCCAACTAGAAAAATGTTGGGTCCCATGAACGTTTGGCTATTATTTAATCAGATTAAATATATAAACTGACCTATTTTACTTCTCAAAGTGACACTGACAATATTAGAAGTGTGCATATGTTACACAACAGCTATATATGAGCGATATATTTTGTGCATCCATAATCGTAAAAGTTCAGAAGGCATATGGGCAACTTAATGTTTCTTTTTTTAACTTTGAAATCTTAAAACATAAAACCACTGCTTCCAAACAAGATCAGCTGGCAAATTGGAAAGTCATAAAAGTCAGGATTAGGAATAACATAAAGAAAAATATGCCAACCAAATCAAGTTAAGGGTCAAACTATAATTTCAAAATCATACCTTTTGAAATCCAGTGATCACAGGAATATTTTGATTAACTCAAATGCAATGCTCCCATGCAATTTGGGATATCATGACTACCATTCATAATTATTTCAAAGCCAAATACGTGATCGCATTATGCAAAACCCCCAATAACTAGTAATTTGAAAGCTTTGTTGTTTTGTCAGTAAACTGCAACTATAGAGATTCAAAATCATTTCCATCATCAGTTACGTAAATCCACTTGTCCTAATGTTTCTTGTATAAAAAACGCTGCTATTCAGAGAAACGGAGAAAAAAGCTAAGCTATTGATGTGCTGCAGGAGTAAAAATCAAGCTCTAAAGCTCACTCCGCTTCCCACTGCCCTGCTTAATTTGCCTGATTGCTCGTTGCAGACCACCCCCTGGCTCTATCCAGTCATGAGAGGTGAACCCATGGCACTGCACAGCAAGAGCTCAAGAGCATTAGATGCGCTATAGACTGCAGTATCACCCAGGTCCAATCCGCTAGCAAAGGGGATTTTAACCTGACGGGAAAGGGTCACAATATCTGCACTTGGAATGCTGTAGGCGTTATTGCCGTTTGCACAAATATACCAAATCATCTGCTGCTAGCCTCATTCTGCATAAACATTTAGCTCAGGGTTACAAAATCATCATTATTTTAAGGAAAAACACTTTTATCATAAAAGTTATAAACATTGTTTAAACGTATCTATTCTTTCCTTTAAATAAAAAAGCAAAAACTGAATAGGCGGCACTTACAATGGTAGTGAATAGGGCAGATAATAGTATAGCCATAACATGCAATATATCTATTTGCATGATTTTGGATTTAATGTGTAAATGTATATTCAATTACTTATATTATACACACAAAAACCCCCAGAAGAATTAGCGATTAACAAATTACAAATGTTATGCTTAGGCGCAAATTATTTTTGCAGTAAGCAACATTATAGCAAGGATGTAGGACATCGAGAACAAATAAAACCTATAAAAATCGATAATTTAAAAAATTCTAATTCATCATTGACAACTGTTCCTGTATTTTCAGTATTTTACAAGATTACCATTAATGTTTTCAGATAAGTTTTGTATAGTTTCAACCAGTTTTATATAGTGTGTGTATATGGTCTTTCTTGTTTGTTGCTTTAAAAAAAAAAAAAAGGAATCGGTCAAGTTGCATTACTAATGAAAATATATCTGAAATATGGCAGAAAACAAAGTGAGCTGCTCCATGAAAAGTGTCTCTGCCGAAGTGTTAAATCAATGTTTTCTCAATGTATAATGTCATTTGGCTCTTATATTTAGAGTTGGGTATAGTTTTTAGCTGTGATGATGCTTCAAACACTTTACCGGTGCATAAATGGTGCCATAACCAATGCTTAAAAAAATCATAATAATTACCCAAAGTAACATGGACTGTCCATTAAACAACTATAAATACATATTGTCAGTTTCATTCATAATGGACGCCCTCGAGCAGAAACTCAAATGCACAAATGCATCACAGAAGAATCAGAATCATGACGTTTCAGGAGTTTCCTAATAAGGACAAAGGTATTGCTCATAATTGAGTAAACAGTAGATTTAAATGTTTTGAATGAAAAAGACTTTTTTTGGTATTTTGATAATAATTAAGAATATTTATTATCCACTGCTGATTGACATAGCTTTTTTTACATTATAGATTATATTTTCTGCCTCATTTTGTAAAAAAAGAAGCAACATCAGATTAGCCTGGGCCCGCCCATACTTCCTGTGATGCTACATTCTATTTCAATAGCAAAGTCAGTCCGGCAAAGCTGCCGTTTTAGAGCATTTCTGTTCCCAAAAAAATGGGAACCAATGAGAAACGAGCTCTGAGGCGGGTGTAATGCGTTGACGAAGCAGTTCTGCGACCGTAAATTATACCGAGCAGCAACAATCGTTCGACTCCGCTGTTGCAGCTCTTTTGAGAAATTTTCATGACAGGTTTTCTTTGAAAACGGAGCAGAAGTAATTCAGGTAAGTTAAGTTACATTTTCTTACTGCTTTAATGAAGCTAGCTACAATTGGTTACGGTGGCTTCAGGTTTCGTCGCTACGCATACGTCATCGGAATGAGTGGTCTGATTGGTTGTAGATTTGTCCAGTAGTATACAGAGGCACCTGATGGATGCAGGAGGCGGGTAGTAAGGTAGCTTGGCCAGACTAAGCCCCTATGAGCTTTAAAGTCGCGGAAGCCAGGCTAATTAAAGGGTACAATGCATTATAATTTATTACAGTATAATGTGTTGTAATGTATTATGTCTTGTCTTAAATAATTACAACCAAATTTAAAATGCACAGTGTAACAATGAAACAAACAAAGCAATTACCCTTTTTATTTCTTCCTTTTTTTAATTCCACTGTGGAAACAGGCTTCCATACAATATATATATATTTTTTTTTATTCTTGACACATTATGTGCAAAATGGGTTAGAAGCCCTGTTCTTCAAGTCTTTTTCAGGCCAAGTTTCCCACATTCCACAAAGCATCTAAATGTTCCGTGATATACTGCATTTGGAATTCTAACACAAACATTATTTATTCAGTAAACCTTCAAAAAAAATTATGCATAATAAATAATGTAAGTTGCCTCTTTACCAACATATAGCTTTTAGATCAAACATCAGCTCAATACCATCAAAACATCAAAGTAATAGCATGCATGCACTTCTATTGACCTGAGGCAATACAAGCGCTCACGGTAGACTTGTTCTTTAAGACTGTGTGTGCTAATGGTGGGCAAACTCTGAGTATTTAAACCAAGGGCTGCAGTGCTCTCTGAATCTGACCAATTAGGTCTGAGCACACAGTGGCCTGGAGCTGAGAGGATGATGTGCCGTCCATTGCTACTTTAATTCCAGGCCACTGAGACTCATTTATGTATGATACTTATCAAATCGAAAACAACCAAGAGAACGTCGACCTATTATAAGACAAAGAGAGAATAGAACATTGAGTGCACATTTTTTCAGATTGGGTGCTTTGCGTCTTTTAGATGCATATTTAAAACTGCCTGTCTCTTTATCACTACAAACAACCAAAACTCTTTTTCTGTTGATGGTGTAAATGTGCACTAGTGTGTGTGGGTCAGGGGGGCCTGTGGGTATGTCTGTGTGTGGCTATTAAAGCTTTAGGAAAATGAATTTGGCTCCAGGGGCTCTTAGAGTAAAAAGAGTGGATGCTGCAGTGGGCTCTGTTAAAAGGTTAGAACCCTTTTCAGGCCAGGTTCTGCCTTTGTGTGCTGGTATGGCAAACCCATAATAAATAAATAATAAAAAAGTATATATGCCATTGCATACCTTAATTTGGAGCGCCTAATATATATGTTTTTAGAATGCTACATGCAACCAATGTTTTTTTCGCCGAGTCCTCTTATGCAAGAATTGCATAAAATTATTGCAAGAATTGTAAATAAAAACAAGTCAACCTCACAGTATATAAAGTTGAGACTGTTCCAATCTCAAACATGTTGGCATGGGTGTTAAACGTAACAAGTCAAACGTGTTTCTCATCGACTTTCCTCAGTCTGATGTTTTCCCTTCATTAGTAAAACCTGCAAATGGCTGCATGCTCTGGGAGAGATCCTGTCTAATTAAACAGGTCCGGGGGCAGGCAAGGTAATCTCTACCCATCCTCGCTGGGGAGGCCGGATCACAGGCCTTCTTACTTCTAGGATAGAAAGAAAAAAAACCTTCCCATAATGGATTAGATCCAAGACTAGACACAATGCTGCGTGAGGTACGGTGGCTGCTCCTGTTCTGAGCTGTTATGCAATGTGATGTACTTGTCATCACTTTTAATGCACTACACAAAGACGCCAGGAATGAATGTCCCTTATAAAAAGAACAGACCAGGACCACGTCTGAGGAGCATTTAGGCAAATACCTCCAAACTTACGAACAGTTTCAGGAGGTAGGAACCGTCAGCAGCTCACACACACACATGACACAGCAGAAGGACTCCTATGGACCCCCTTCGCATGTATTGCACATACGTTGCATCATATAGCTCTAGACACCTTAACAATCCACCTCACTCCAGCCATTTTAAAACTGTGACAACTACAATAATAACTATTCACACAACTCTCATTGTTACAGGATGTTGCACTTGCTGACTTTATCTATTGTTTGCATATATAGACTGTTTATTGTCCCTTATGTCTATGAGTTGTCGTGCTGTTTCTAAAGGCTGATGTGTACAACAAGGTTTCATTGGGAAAATCTTTGTATTTTTGTCATTTTAAATATACATTTTTAAATGTCTATATAGTTTTATTTCAGTCTTAGTTTTTAAATACATTACTTTATAGTTTTTTTCAGTTTTTTCTATAAGGAGGCAAATGTCACAAATACAGGCCAACTGTCCATTCAAATTCAAGAGGGTGTCGTTCCTGGCACCGCATGCCATCACTGGAATAACAAGACAATACACTGCAATTATAGGATTAGGATCGTTTACACCAATTGACCCATAAAGGGCTATGACACACGCCTCAACCACACAATGAGACCATTGGAGACTCCCAGCAAAACAATCAAACACTGAGTCACATTTCTTAATATTCCACCTTTTCTCACCGATGTGTCATAATTCATTCTCGAACATAAAGCTTCCTTAATTTTAGAGAGTCTCGAAGTTTTCTGTCTGCTAAAGAATGCAAAAATTACAGACTAGCATAGGTTTGTGCTCCTCAAAGCTAAACCCCTTGCTTTTAATCTTTTTATTTTGACTCCAAAGTCAGACACAGCAACCAGCTTTAGGGTAACACCGTTCTCCTTTCATCACGAGACATGCAAACGCACACATAGTCCATACTCCATCATTTTCGGCAATTAGTTGCTTTTATCTACATTAACCAGACTACAGGATAACACCAGGGCTGAACCGTACCTTTTTGATGTGGAACAGGCTTTTGGAGATCTCAGGATTTTAGGCTCAACTCAGAAATCCACGCTACAGTATACAAAAAGCTCTGACTGTCGTTAGGTGTTTGATGTTTAGAGAACTCAAGCCTTTTGGAGGTTAAAGTAAATATATAAGCAGCACCATAATGATTAATTTAATATAGAAATTTGGGGAATCACAAACATATAAAACTAGAACCAGCAGAAAAACGAATGTTTAAATACAGTAGTTGAAGCAACTGTATGTCCTTTTTAAAACCTTGAAATAACAGTTTCAAGATCAATCTGATGGTTTCGATCTGGCTCACTCACACATGGTTGTTCCAGTACAAATTTTTGCCAAAAGGGCAGATTGTTTTACGGCAGCAACAAATGCACGTGCATCTACCATAATTATAACTACAGTAAATTCTGATCACTTACTGTAACTGTAGGGGGCTTCAAAGTCGCAAAAACTACATGCAGATGCTTTACAATAAAAAAAAGACAAGTTTGAATTCGTTTAAAATGAATACTTTTATCTGTTTAAATATTTTCACTTTAACTAAAAGTGGAGCTTGTGTGTGGTCAATACAATAGCAATATATATTCATCAATGATCTGTTATGAACTGTGGACATATTAAATGGCATATTAAACAGGAACAGCTTTGTCATCTAACCTTAAGTGCATCGATCAGTTAAAGCAAAACTCATACTGTACGTCAAGTGCCCTTTAATTTCTGCAAGGAAGAAAACACTGTCTTATTCTGACAGGGATGTTGTCAGTCTAGCAAGGTAACAAAAACCAGACACACTGCCAGTTTCACCTTATTCTGCCAAGCTACAAGACCAAGGCATGCTATCAAGCCCTTAACTTGACGGATAGCAACGAGTCCTAAAAAAACGACACACAATTGCACACTGATTCTGTAAGGAGCAGAGCAACGACTGTGAGAGCTGTAGGGGTGAGGTAGTTTTGGTCCGATGGTAATAATCACTCTGAGAGAAAGAGATTATTTCAGCAGGTCCTAGCTTGACCTACATGGCTAAATCTTTTTTGGGGTCAAATCAGTGTATTCCTGGACGTGGCCAGGTTCAAAACACATTACATGGCATGGAAATTAAATAATTTGATCCTTTTTGAACTAATTGCATCTGTTTGTAACATGTGTTTCTTTGCCTCACTGGAGGGAGAAATCTCCATCTTGTCAGTGCTGTACATGCACTGGACTTATCCCCATGCACTGCAGCTTAACATCCTCTTATAATTAAAGCTATACAGCAGCAGCACCCAGCGCTGAGGCTATGATCCACATGAGGCTATGATCTCCTCAGAGGCTTGACAAGGGCGCTGAGGCTGTAGCATTTTATTTCAAAGCAGGGCCCTGATTTAATCGGCCCATGTTGTTGAAAGGAAGCAGAAGGTTTTTTTTTAAATCCCATATGTTATGGATACCACTTTTTCACAGAGAATGTGGATCATCATGGATGTGAGCTGGATGTTGCTGCATCCAAGCAACTGAGATGTTTATTTTCCCTCCACACCCAACCTGGAAGTTTCATTTAAAATGCCTAGTTTTCTCATGAAATGGTCATTTTTTTTATTTGAGGGAGAAAAAGACATCAAGTCCCATCGTGTAAATGTCACATCACCGATAACCTTTAGGTTAGATTTATCCTTCATCTTGTATTTAATTATGTTGAAGCAGCTGGGTGGATGCAGCGGCAGTTTAATATGACGTGGGACAAAAATATTTTATTTGACGTTACACCGTCTTTATAAAAGCATTTGCAAAAATAAGCGTAATAATAAATGAAAATGTCTTGGCGCAGCCGATTGTTATTATGCAATTACGCGTTTTAAAGACATTACAGATCGCTTATTGATATGCTTTAAAAAATAAAATGAAAATCATGTTACACCTGCAGAATTAGCTGTTGCGTTTATCCATTTTAATAAACAGTGGTATTGAAACAGCCATGGCACATACACGCCCCTCTCTCCAAACAGCTCTTGAAAACGACCCAGACTGTCTCATAACGTCTTAAAAATCTTAACGATCACACGTTTAGACAAAAAAACAACATGCAGCGGCTGGTTACTGTGTGGCAAGACGTTTTTCGGTTTGGAGCGAAAAGCGCAACCGGTTACGGTGCAGGTGCTGGTTACGCAAACAGGCGTGTGACACATTATAATTCGCTCGGCAAAGCTTCGAGGCTGTGACTACATGTGACTTCATACATATAACCCCCATATTCATTCATTCTTTTCCAATAATATGCAAAATATCACACTTTCGTGTTTAAAATCTCCAAGCCATAATTTACGCGTAATGGTCTACTTACGCACAGCCTCCAGTTTTGGATCCAGCGCACTGGCGCTTTGCTGGATTTTGCCTATTTTGTTCTGCAAAGCCCAAACCCGTTGGTTTGTGGCGATTATTTCGTTCTCAAGCTCCTGGAATAAGGAGCAGGCGTGTTTGGACAGGTCGGAGAGCTGCCGCAGGGTCCGGGATAGAGCCACATTGGTGATGGAGCACAGATCCTCGAACAGTAACCCTTCATCATTAGGGATGGGATGTCTGCACAGCAGCTGGGGCTCAACGATCCGTTTGGCAAAAGGCATTTTTCAGTAGGTAAATGCGAATCCCCCATAAATAAACCAACCAACTAATCCAACTGAAGATTCTGGTGCCTGTCAAGCAAAAATCCACGAATCCTCCGCGCAACCCGCCATCGCTTCAGTTCTCCCGTTAGAGGAGATCACACAGGGATGGAGGTTTCTCGGTGAAAATCTCTGCTCCTCCTCTGCTCCTGAATGCCTTTTGGTAGGCTAGTGGGTTTTTGGAGGGTTTTGAGGCTGAGGTTGGATAGAGAGAGGCTTTGCAAAAACACGGACTGGTCTACTTGCGCCAGGAGCGGAGACAAACTACGCATTCTACTACGGCGAAGGCCTTTGTGTTAAATATTAATTGTGGCACGATGACGTCGCCTTGCAAGCGACCAATCAGGAGCCTCATTAATATACATGAGCAAAGCCTTCACCATGTTAGGTTTTAAAAGGGAGAAAAAGGTTAGCTGGATGAAGTCTACACAGATTAATTAATTCATCTAGAAAAATAATACCAGAGTCTCGTAACACAATTCGTTTGGACAGTTTTAACTCTTTTTTGTTGATGGGTAAATTCATTGAGGTAAACAAATGCACTGTTCAAAATAGTTAGTATGCTTTATGTTATTTTCTATAATAAGACAACGTCTGCTGTTACCTTATAAAGTTGGTGGTTATGTATGATAGTGAGCTCGTTTTTTAATTGGTTTAAATAGTTTACAACTCACCCTGCGTTACAATAAAACGAGCTTTCTCCTCTATACACTGCCATAGGCAGTTTAAGTCTTTTCAGTCTGCCGAAATGAATAAGTTCATTCACATCCCCTGACTACGTCATTAATGCTCCATTGTGCTTGCTACAAAGGTGACGGCGTAAAGTATCTGGAACCGCAAAGGTTGCAGTTACATCATTGCAGCGGTTTTCCGGTTAGGGCTAACGTTTGGATAAAGTTTATCCACTCTTTTGTCGAGGACTTAGGGATGCTTGGGCTTAACAACTCAAAAGCTAAGCTGAATGGTTGGCATGGCTGCATACAGATCAGAGACGCGATGTTGTGATGAAACACTCAAAATACTGAGTTTTTCAGAATTTTCTCACTATTCTTAAATTAAAAAGATGAAAATGTAACCAATGATCCCCACCATAAACAGTACGTGGGCGAGCAGCCTCTCGTGTTGAAAAAAAGGCAGGAAAAGAAACAGCACCACTTGCTGCTCATATTATGCAACTACCACTGAATTGTCACTGATTCTCCAAAAAAAGAGAGAAAATGCATTGTTTTATGATTATGAACATAAAACAAAGATATAACCTGCTTAACAGGACCACAGTCTCTCTTGCTCTCTTGAAAGAAAGAAAGATAAAGTCATGGTTAATCATGAATTTTACTGGTTAACATTTAATCACGTTTTATTAGGGCTGACAAAGATAACCTTACCTTAACCCTGCCTCACTTTAAAACCTCACATAAAAACCATAAACAGGACAAGAGATAAAAGCACATCTACAGTAACTAAAATAAACAAATTAAAGCTATCTACTTAAACAGTCTGAAAGTTGAAACGGCAAACTGAACGTTTGTCTGGACATTGTGTTTAGTGATTCTAAATGTTAAGGTGTGGTTAAAAACTGTGTAATGCATCGAAATTATAGTCAGACTGTTTTCATTTGATGAATTATGGGATTATTCCAGATGAAAGTTTAAATAGCTATCTATGTTCCTTGTGTTCCAGCTGCAATATCTTTCTGTTCAAATTGATCATTTAATATTTTATGGTATAATTAAACTAAAGCTCTCTGAGTCATCAGCTTATCTTGATAAAGATCTACTTCTGCCATCACATGCAGTGTTATTTATGCTTTTATAGGCCTAGATTATGTTTGCATAATGGACTTACTGCTCAAAGATCACAGCCCTGCTCTTTGAAAATCTGTATTTTTGGTGTATTTTGCTTTAGCTTGATGGAATGAAATAAAGCACACATTCATTAAAAACTAAATAGTAATAAAAAACTGAAACTAAATAAATAAAATCACTTCCCTCGTTTGCTGAATCACACTGAAACAATATTAGGTTATGTATAATTAGCTTTATACGATTTGTAAATGGTATGTGATGTTACTTTTCTAAGCAGTCTGACCAAATATACATGGTCATTTTCGCAGAAGATGTGTTATGCAACATCCAATGAGACTCCTTCCTGGAACCATCCCACCTGCATTCAAGCACAATGTTGGTCAAAGGGCAAAGCAATTAAACGTCTTCGATAAAACCATGCATGGGGAAAACAACAGTGTCAGTGACGGTGGGACAAGTGCTGTTGTGATGTTTGCTCGCTGGCTCCTGCTTTTGGCCATGGCCTTTGTGGCCTGCTCTCAAACCGTGGAGGAAAGAGCAACGGAATTCTTAAATAAATTTGATGAGGAGGCGACCAATCTCGTGTACCAGTATTCCCTTGCATCCTGGGCCTACAACACAGACATCTCCCAGGAAAACGCAGATAAAGAGGTAAGTGTGACCCTTTACTGAAATATGAGAAAAATATTTATTGAACAACATCAGCAGTAACTGCATATGGATGCTCATCATGATAAGTTCAGCATCTTTTTTATTCTTCTGTGATGCTTTTTAACCCTTTAAACTTTTGAAATCACAAAATATCTAATTTGGGGGCAAAATATTAATCAAAGATCAACATATTAAACAAGATCAGTGGTAACTATATATACGTAGTAGGTGTTCTTTTTTTTCTTCTGTGAAATTTTTTAACCCTTTAAACGGCTGACATCATAAAATATCTATTATTAGGGGAAAATATGAATTGAACAACATCATATGAACTGGAAGTAGGTGTTTAAGACAAGTGGAGAATATTTTTTATCTATTGTCTGCTTGCCGAGTTTTAACTTGTTTAACCCCTAAAATCATAAACTATCACATTTTGGGGGAAAATATTAAATGTATAGCACTAGTAATAACAGTATATGTGTGTTCATGATAAGTTGAGCATCTTTGCATCTTTCGCAGACAGTTTTTGAACTCATTCAAATATTGAATTAATAAAATGTCTCGTTTTGGAGGAAACATTAACTGGTTATTACCTCATTAACTCCCTCTTTAGGCTGAAGCATATGCAATCTGGAGCGAGTTCTACAGTAAGAAGTCCGAGGAGTCCAGTGCCTATCCCATTGATCAAATCTCTGATCCACTGATTAAAATTCAGCTCCAAAAGCTCCAAGATAAAGGATCAGGAGCGCTTTCACCGGACAAGGCCAGTGAAGTAAGTATGACACTGATGTTTTACAGTAATCCCCTCTTTTATACCATACAGTACATACAGTAGCGTTTCACTTCTTCTGGTAATATGGAAAACGTGACAACACTAACATGGCCTAAATGCCTTGTGTATCACAGCTGAGAAACATCATGTCAGAGATGAGCACTATTTACAACACAGCAACTGTGTGCAAAATTGACGATCCCACTGACTGTCAGACTTTGGAGCCAGGTAATGTTAGCCGTACATAAAGCACCATCCTAATGAAAAAAGTGAAATCTTAGGATAATAAACCAGTTTCCTTGTTCCTACAATAATAAACGAGTCTGCGTGTGAGGTTTCTATTATCGGTTCCATTCATAAATGTGTAAAAAAAAAAAGAGAGAGAACAGAAACTATGAGTTTCAGGTACATTTTTCAAAGACGTGAGAAAATGTATGCTTGTTTTGAGAAAGAGGATATGAAATCTAAAATATAAGATAAACAAAAGATAAACTTGTGGTCAATAACATTTTTTTTAATTTATTTTTTTTACGTAAAAATGTTAATCAGCACAAATGTTTTTAGTATTGATAACAATAGGAAATGTTCCTTGAGCAATAAATCACCACATTAGAGTGATTTCTGAAGAACATATGACTCTAAAGACTAAAGTAATGGCTGCTGATCTTTACAATATGACTATTTTGATGTATTTTTAATCTAATTAATGCACCATTGCTAAGCACAAGAAACTTAAAATCATCTTTAAAAATGTACCAAGCCCAAACTATTGAATGGTAGTGTATGTTCTTGAATAACACTTGACTTGACCAAACTGTGTGTCATATGTATTGTTTTTAGATCCCACTGTTACACATACAGTAAAGGCTTTTGCCACATGTAAACGTCCATCAGCATTTACATCAGTGACCCAAGCAGACTTTAATACATTTTTCAATCACTAGGTCTAGAGAGTATCATGGCAAACAGCAGGGACTATGAAGAGCGTCTACATGCATGGGAGGGATGGAGAGTGGCCGCAGGGATAAAGATGAGACCCCTTTATGAGAAATATGTGGACCTAAAGAACGAAGCTGCCAAACTCAACAGTATGAGCTCTGTTCTTAACTTTATGACCTCATATTACCTGATAATAAATGATATTATGCCTTTGCTTTTACTGCTTTGATATTATGGAGATGGTGGTTGACAAAAGTTCAAGATTTTTCTCGTCATTTTATTTCAGAATATGAAGACCATGGGGATTACTGGAGGGGGGATTATGAAACAATTGATGAACCCGAATACAGTTACACCCGAAACCAAGTTATGGAAGATGCCAGGCGCATTTACCAGGAGGTTGGTATATGTTAACCGTTCTTTATGGAACCGTCAGTGGAAATGAAGAACATTCATATTTAACAGTTTTTATTCAGAAAACTCTAATCTTTTACGATGTTCCAGATCTTGCCTTTGTACAAAGAGCTTCATGCTTATGTGAGAGCAAAACTGCAAGATGTTTATCCTGGCCACATCGCCTCCGAAGCTTGCCTTCCAGCACACCTGCTTGGTAACATATGGAACATCACTATATTGATAGTGATATTACTTTACAAATAGTGAGATTACATTAAACAAGAATGAATATGTGCTATTAGGATATAATGTTGTTTAAGATCAAATGGTGACATTTTATGACTTTTCACATTTAGGTGATATGTGGGGAAGGTTTTGGACCAACTTGTATCCTCTCATGATCCCGTATCCAGAAAAGCCTGATATCGACGTGAGCTCTGAAATGGTGGCTCAGGTAAGACGCGACCATAATTATTTCTATTCTTTACCTTTTTGTTCTAAGCTAAGCGTCTTTTTATCTGCGAGGTTTTATCTTTTATCTTCATATATGTTTAAAGTCCAGGTTAAAGGTCTGTTTGCATTTTTATTTGATCAAAGATTGCATGTAATCTGTGCTATTAATCAGGACGCTGGAGCAGCTGGAGTAATAAAAATGATGGAGTTGTAAATAGTCATGCTCTTTTTTTAAATTCCTGATTATTTGATACCATTTCAGGGCTGGGATGAAATCCGCCTGTTTAAAGAGGCAGAAACATTCTTCATGTCTGTAAACATGTCTGCAATGTTTGACAACTTCTGGACAAACTCAATGTTTATTAAGCCTGAAGGAAGAGACGTGGTGTGCCATCCTACCGCATGGGACATGGGGAACAGGGAGGACTTCAGGTGCGGTGATAATGTTCGGCTACATTCATTCAGAATGCTTGGTAATGATTAACAAGTAGACAAGACCCAATTCTAAACCACTGAATTCTGTTTAATTATTTAAAATAATGTTTCCTTTTGATGCTTTTCTAAAAAAAAAATAATAAAAAAAATAATAAAAAAAATGTTCCAAATGTGTTACATTCATCAATTTACCTCACTAAGGCTGCAATTATTTGATTGCAATAATATTAAATCAAAGCTGTAATATTGTGTGTTACTTTTTTTTTTGCAGAATCAAAATGTGCACTAAAGTGAACATGGATGATTTCCTAACTGTTCACCATGAGATGGGTCATAACCAGTACCAAATGGCTTACCGTCACCACTCATACCTGCTGAGAGACGGTGCTAACGAAGGCTTCCATGAGGCTGTGGGAGAGATCATGTCCCTGTCTGCTGCCACTCCTTCTCACCTGCAGTCGCTGGGCCTTCTACCTTCTGACTTCAAACAAGACTACGGTAAAGTGCAATCGCATATCTGCCTGACCTATCTGAATAACCACAAACTGAATTTAGTATGCAACCTACTAACCCTATTATTTCTATTTACAGAGACAGATATTAACTTCCTTCTGAAGCAGGCCCTCACCATCGTAGCCACTCTGCCCTTCACCTACATGCTGGAGGAATGGAGGTGGCAGGTCTTCAAAGAGACCATCCCCAAAGATGAGTGGATGCTCCGCTGGTGGCAAATGAAGTGAGTGACAGAAGACATACATTTAAAATCATCTAAATCCAAACATTATGAGCTCTTACTGACAGCTGACATTTGTTCCCACAGGAGAGAACTAGTTGGAGTGGCTGAGGCTGTGCCCAGAGATGAGTCTTATTGTGACCCACCTGCACTTTTCCATGTGTCTGGGGATTATTCTTTTATCAGGTAATGTCACCTGTAGAATAAATAAAGCGTTGCATCTGCATCTTGAGTTCAGAAAGTTCCTCGAGTCCCATACTGTTAGATCTTCGAAATGTGAAGCAATACAAAAGTAAACCATGAAATAATGACACAATAAACTGTCTTTCTAAGACATGCAGTATGTCCTATTGTAGCCCGGTTCCTGAAACAAACGACTCAAGCTTGTTCTTCGAGTCAAAACATATGTTTTTTTACCAGGATTTCCCAATTCCAAAAATGTTTCCAAAAGTTTTTCATATATCTTGAACATGGTGGTTATAATCTAAGATAAATTGCTTGAAAATAATGGATTACATTTGGTTGTCCATATTGGAAATGGCAAACAAGTTCCATATCTATAAAATGTAGAAATATAGACTATAGAATTACCAAAGGATTCACCTTTGGTGTGACTTTAAATGCAGGCATTGAGCCAAAAACCAAACACTGGTGACATCTACATACAGTATGTGTATACAGCCATTTCATACCCACTTCCAAAACCGTTTTCATCTTTGTTGCCACAGTTTTGAAAGTGTCTTATTCCGTTCTAAAGAAGGAGGTTTTGTCCGTATAGTTCATTTTTATTTTTATTTTTTGACCCAAAGTCAGCATTTACTGTAAAGAGGCGTTCAGCTGGGATCAGGACCAGTCAATTTCTTTCACACTGACTCAATCAGTTCTTTTTAAACCTTGCCTCATACACAGAGGCATTATCATCTTAGAATAGAAAGGGTTCCTGTCCAAACTGTTGCTATAAAATCATAAGCACGCAATTCCATAGTACATCATTACATGTGTAGACATTAAGATCTGTGCTCATGGAAACAGCTAAAGCTGTTTATTAGAAGGGGGTGTTCCAATACTTTTATCCATATAGTGTATCTTTCCCCTTTCCATTGCTAAACTTACTGATTCTCTAATAGGTACTTTACTAGAACCATATATCAGTTCCAGTTTCAAGAGGCCTTGTGTGAGGCAGCCGGCCACACCGGTCCCCTTTACAAATGTGACATTACAAACTCAACCAAAGCTGGAAACGAACTCAGGTATGCAAAATGTTGTATATTCTATTAATAACTCTTTTATTCTTTCATTTTATGATAAACATAACTGCTATAAATGAACAAATATTTTGGTCCACAGGCATATGCTTGAGTTAGGCAGATCCATGTCTTGGACTCGTGCTCTGGAAGATATTGCAGGAACCACGAGGATGGACTCTCAGCCACTGCTACATTACTTCAGCACTCTCATGGACTGGCTAAAGGAGGAGAACCAGAAGAACAACAGAGTGCCTGGCTGGGATGTCAATATTAACCCAAGTTAGTATTTCATTTGAACATAAATATGACATTTCTTCCGATTCTTATAATAAATTCAGCTATACAGTAGGTTAAATTATAATATCTTCATCCATTAGTGCCGATGTGACCACATATGTTGAAAAAATTAAACGAATAAAAAAAATGAATTAGGTGTATTTACTTATTTTCACAGCATCCTCTGTAAATAAAGACGATCCAAACGCATTCAAAGTCAGAATAAGCTTAAAATCGGGCATGGGAGATAATGCAGTAAGCCTTTTTTTATCAAACAATTTATACAAACAGTTGAAATTTGCCTTTGCTAATTACATTTTTATTCTCCAGTACACTTGGAATTCAAATGAAATGTATCTCTTTAAGTCCACTATGGCTTTTGCCATGCGCCAGTACTACTTGGAAGAAAAGAAAACAGAAATGAATTTCATGTAAGCATTATCTCTTCTTGTCCTTTACTAATAGCACATTTCAGAATGAGATTAAATCACTGTTGTTGTGAAATTGTGACATTGCACAACATATTTGTTGCACACAGGCCAGAGAATATCAACACATACAATGAAACGGCCAGAATCTCCTTTTATTTCACTGTGATGGATCCAACCAGTCCAGACACAATCATTCCCAAAACAGATGTAGAGGCAGCTATCTGGTATTTCTTGAAACCATACTATATATACAACTATATAATATTTTTAAACTACTTACAGAGTGTGCTGATATTTAGTGCCATGACCTAATTAAGAAAAACCCGGTTAAGTTCCCTTTTTAACTCTTCACAGGCTGTCCAGAGAACGTATCAATGGTGCATTTTTACTCAATGATGAAACACTGGAATTTGTTGGGCTGCTGGCAACATTAGCTCCACCTAAAGAGGAAAAAATCACAGTATGGCTGGTGGTATTTGGAGTGGTAATGGGTGTAACTGTGCTTGGGGGGATCTACCTCATTACCACAGGGATTTTAAACAGGAAGAAGTAAGTACTTGTAACAAGTGGTGGGCGGTATTGCAGAGAAACCCTTTAAGAATGAGTCAATGATTGCAAGCAGCAGTTCAGAGACAGTGAACAGGCTTGTTTGGTAGAACTGCATCATCATAACAGCTAAATGCATGGTGAACAATGAATGCAAAATGACACAAAGAGGGCCAACAATGATGCAATGCAATAAGCACTTTATTTTTAGTATCAAACTGAATGTTACATTATAATAATTCATTTCTATAGAAATAGTAATATAATGGCTTCAAAAAACAAAATAATAATAACATACATGAATTTAATGACTGGTGTGGCATTCAATTGCTTAAATTAGTGCAAAACTTTTTTTCAGAAAATCTGAGAAGGCGGATGACACTGTTAACCCATATGAAAATTCAGATGATGGAGAAGTGAACAAAGCCTTTGAAGAAGACATTGAACAAACAGGACTATAAAGCAATGGGGGCTTGCGAAAATTACATCAGAAGAGATGGAACAAATCATCTACACCGTTGCCTGCTTTTGGAGACATTTTGTTTTCCAATGGAATAAATATATATAGTTTTGTTTTTTTTTGCTAATGTTTATTTAAGTGCTTGATGTTAAAATATAGAAAGATGCATATAGATGAATTATAGCCCAAATTCCTGGTAGCTTATACAGACAAATGTATATGTATGTTAATATTGTATACTATATACTAATATACCAATAATATACTCATTACTAATAGTATACTAATTATGTACTAATAATATACATATGAAGTACTCATAATGTATTTTTAAAATACTATGAACATTCTAAATAAAATCCTGAATGAATAAGAGATTTTACATTTTCAGTGGGTTCCGTGGTCTCAGGTTCACTCTAAGACAAAGCTACAGCTGGATGTGCTGTTGCCTCTTCCCATTTTGACAATATTATCATTTACAGTGTGAATGAACCATCCTCTGTGGAGCGCTGACTCAAAATACCGAAGACCATCAAACCTTTGAGACATGTAGAAAATAAGGGATTTTTCCGGATCATCTGTAGAACGTCGTCTGTTTTGCATGTCATAAACCTGGAATAAACATGCAAATTGCAGTTGAAGTTAAACAGGATAACCATGTAATATTAACTTAAATTAACTTATTATTAACTTAAAGAGCACTGCACTGTTGTGCAACCCTTGGAAAATCAAGAAACACATATTCCAGAAAACATACCGTAACTGTTAACATAATGTCCTCTTCTTCTCTGCAGCAGAGAAAGTTGTTTGTGCCTGTAAAGTTCAGCATAACAGCAACACTTGACGGTTTGTCGAGGGGGGGCTTGCCAAGGATGCATGAAAAGATGGTGATTTTTGCTGAAAAAATGGGAAACGTACGGAAAATGAAACAAATATCACTGTTACAAGGTAATATTCAAAGTATAATTTTCATTATTGGATGCAAACCTGACATGGTGTCCTCCAAACAGATCTTGTTCTGATTTGATGCAACATACTTGCATCCTGTGTGTGTCTTCATGAAATTACGTTGTTCTTTTATTACTTTGCATATTTCTTCAGAAACTGAAAAAGGCAGCAGAATATTACAGCCAGAACTTCAATGTCTTGAGAACAAAGAAATTGAAATCTCAACATTAAATCCTTCAAAAAGAATAATAACGGTGAAAAAGAAATAATTCTTACCGTAGGAATGATAAATATTAGCTGTATCTGATCCGATCTCGCTTTCATCACAAATGAGATCATCAGACAACAGATTCAAGCTCATTGTTGTCAGGGAACGAAACACGTCGTCAAAATTGTCCTTCTCTTTCTGCTCTGGTTGAGGGTTTGGTGGTTCGTTAAGAACATCCAACTCAGTATCTTCCATCGACAGGCTGAATCTCAAGAATTTCAACATCTTTTTATTGCATGTGGAGGTCTCTGGTTGACACTCTTCTGTTTTTTCAGTGTTGACTACAGTCTACGAGAGGAGATTATTTGCGTTAGTTCAGTCAAATACGTGGTGTTGAACATTTTTTGTTTTTTAAATGTCAACTACAACATGTGGTCGCACGTGTCATTGAGTTTCCCACTTGGTGGAAGACACAGTAAACATGTCAATTTCATTTCTCTTTCTCTTAACGTTACACAGGTAAACGAACAGAGAAGTGAAAAGTAAAAGTGAACTAGAAACCAGAAAATGTCTAGATTTTTGCACTAATCATCTGCAGTTTATTTTTCCTTACTGAAACATTTGAGACTAATTCACTAACATAGACACTGAGCAATTTATTTTAAAATGATTTTGCTAAATAAAGATTTATATTTAGATAAGCTACAAAATTACACATTGTTCCATACCTCTGCCATGTTGATCTCAGCGCTGATAAAAAAGTGTGAGCTCTGCCTCTGGACGCCGCCTTTTAATGGCAATGTGCTTATGCGGAAGGAAGAGGAAGTTATGAGAAGTAGTACACCAAAGCGTGGGGTCTGGCTGGAATAACCATATGTGTGATGCTGGGGAAAACCCAAGCGTAGTCAAAGTAATTCATCAAAATGGCTCTTTGCATCAGTACCAAAACATACTATTTTTCTCTATTCCAACCTGAAACAAAGTGGTTAATGGAGGCAGAAAAGGTCACAGTTTGGTTGCTGGTAATGAGACATAGATCTTCCTACAGCTGGGACATTTAACTTGAATTAATTTTCTAAGGGGAAGCACATCATTGTGACTCATTGTTTTGTGATAAAAAATTAAGAGTGTTGACTTACAACTAGTTTAGTAACAAATATGATGCAATCAGTGTCAACAGCACGTTTAATATTGGAATTGCATCATAGGGTTGTCTAATGAAAGCATGATAATGCAGAGGACAATCAGTTCAACATTACAGACGGAAATTCAGCACTGAATAAGATTGTACTAAAACCCTGTCTAAAACCTTGCTTCTATAATTATTGTAGCATGGAGACTGCATCTTGGTTATTTTAATTTACATGTTTTATCTGGTTTAATGAAAAGGCAGATTTTTTCCCTCAAAACAATTGCAATGTTTGTTATGTTGTTTACAGTCGAGTCACTCTTTCTGCCACGACGATCTCGTAGGCTGCGCTGAACTGATAACTTCGGACCACGAGAAAAAAAATAAAAGCCCGCCCACACTCAAAGCTGATTGGCTAGTTTTGCTTGATAAACCAATAAGAATGCTCTCTGTCTAGCACGCGCTATGAACAGGCACAAACACACAGTTCACATACGCAAGGTCTCTCTCACTTTCTCTTCTTCACTCCGTCTTATGCGAGCATTTTAAGATGCGAGATACAGACATAAATGTCACGCTTGCATGCGCTTGCCTGCTTGGTCTAGATTCTGGGATAT
>JAUCMU010000046.1:10471276-10507977 GCA_032275025.1 Enteromius treurensis | reverse complement strand
CTTACGATTAAATCAGAAAAGTTCTTAGATAAAATCAAGGATGCTTTCTACGCAAGTCTTTATAAATGAGGCCCCAGGTCATATTTTAGTGTATTTAGTATTTTGTAAAGCTGAATAGAGAATATAGTACATGCTTTGAGTTTAATTTTTGAGTGTAAAAGTGGTGCCCCCAGTGTCTCGTGGATGTTGATGTAGACTATGAATTTTGATGTCTTTTGTTTTTGAGCACTGTGGTTAATATATGACTTGATCTAGTGTCAGAGCAGAGGATGTTTTCACAGCAACGCTTTGGTCCTGCAGCCATCTAGTGTCCGAATGCTAGAACTGCTCTAGACATTTAAATAGTACAGCGGTTGTGGTTATTTCAAACAGTGTTTTATTATATACAACCCGTACACATACATACACACAAACACACACACACACTGTATATATATATATTTGCTGAAACGCTGAAATAATATACAAATATTAGATGAAAAACGGCCTTGTTGAAAAGTTAAATCACCAAAGTTTAACTGAAATTAAAAAAAGGTATAAAGCAAGATAAAAAAAAAAGACATAAGCACATAAAAACATAAAATTGTAAATTAAGGAAATAATTGTAGACTTATAATTGTAAGAAAGTGCTGACTATTGATTGTATTTGTGTTGGTGAGTTTTGTATTTTATCTCCTCTCAGCTATGACAGTGAGGGTCGTCTAACCAACGTCACATATCCCACTGGTGTGGTGACCAGTCTGCATCGTGAGATGGAGGAAACCATCAATATTGACATGGAGAGCTCAAACAGAGATGATGATGTCACGGTCATTACTAATCTGTCGTCTGTAGAGGCGTCCTACACTGTTGTTCAAGGTACACTCAGCGAACACATCTCAGTCCAGATCTTGTGCTGATCCCGTTTCCCGTCTAAATCACATCCATTAAGACAAAAACACACAGCGGGCAGGTAGACTGAAGTTTCTCTTTACTACCCACAGGGAGGCCACATTGTTTGAATGTGCCAAGTCCAGCAGAGCAGAGAAATCATCATTTTACAATTTACCATAGGCTGCCTTTAGGGCTTCTTTCAGAAGGCAAAAGCTCGAAGGCTTAAACTCTTCTCTTTATATCCAGCGGATTGTGTGTTGATGGATTCTCTCACGCAACATACTTGTAACTTCCTGTAAAGAGTATGCTTTTGCTGTTTACTCAAGACAAATTACATGAAAACCAACCCTTTGGGTGCCTTCTGCTTGTTAGCAGTGTACCAAAAAGCACTTGGATTTTTTTATGACTTTGAAATTGTACATGATTGTGTTTCCCAGGTACATTTCTGTGGAAAACAGCGTCTGATCCAATTATAGCTTGTAAATGGAACTGAAGATGTTTGTGCTGCTTTTAGCCTAAGCTAAATCTTCTTTATAGCCAAAAGCTGCATTATACACATCCGCCCACAGTGATGCGTTTCCCCTAATGCACAATAGACTGTCAGATGAGAACTAATGCTTCAACCTAAATTAAATGAAGGTTGGTTTTAGGGAACACTTCATATTAACTCGCCTTAATGCAAACATACATCACAGATAGATAATAGTTAGTGTACATAAATGCCATATAAACAATATTTAAACATTTTCATATGTATTTCACTCCTAGGTTTAAAGCTTTTGGTGTCAGCATAATTTTGTTTATAGTGTATTTGTGTACAAATTTATAATTCTTTGCCGACCTATATTTTTTGTGCCTTTTTACAGACCAAGTGAGGAATAGCTATCAGTTGTACCACAACGGCACACTGAGAGTGTCCTATGCTAATGGAATGGGCATCAGCTTTCACACTGAACCACACATCATTGCAGGATCGGTGAGCCCGACCATTGGGAGACGCAACATCACTCTACCCACTGACAGCGGCCTCAACTCTATCGAATGGCGCATGAGAAAAGAGCTGACCAAGGGCAAGGTCACAGTGTTTGGCAGGAAGTTGCGCGTAAGCTTTTCTTTTTACGATTGAATTTAGTTTTCAAGTCAAGTTAAGTCAGTTTTATTTGTATAGCACTGCTCAATGGAGCTTTACAGAGTTCACACACACATATACACATTTAGCAGTTTAAAGCTGGGTGGTGGGATATTTTATGTATCAGTTGAGTTTTGCTAAAAAAAAAAACTGCAACATTTGATGTTAGAACTTCTAGAAACCTTAAATGTTTTCCCACAGGTACACAGCAGAAACCTTCTGTCCATTGATTATGACCGCAACACCAGAACAGAGAAGATCTATGATGACCACCGCAAGTTCACTCTACGCATCATCTATGACGCCCAGGGTCGACCGGCCACCTGGCTCCCCAGCAGCAGCTTAGCCCTGGTCAATGTGTCTTATTCACCCACTGGCCGGTTGGTGGGCCTGCAGAGGGGCAGCATGAGCGAGAAAAGCGAGTTTGACACATTTGGACGGATCGTGTCGCGAACCTTTGTTGATGGGAAAGTTTGGAGCTTCAGCTACATGGACAAAGTGAGTTGACTCTTTTGAACCACAACAAAAGATTAATTTTTCCTATAGTGTTAATGTCCTCATAGGGCTGCACGGTTAACAAACGCAATTGTCAGTGAAGCTGGTTCTGTGATTAGCAGCAGATCTCCATAACCTGCTTTCAGGTGGTATTTCCTACTCAAATGTGAAAATACCACATTTAAATCACAATTTTTCTCCAGATTCACTTCATAACATAAGCCGAGTGTTTTAAAATAAATCCTTCTGTGAGAAGTGGCTTCTTACACAGAATAAGGCACACAACATATGTCATAGTATTCTAATCAGTGATAAAGGCTATGTTGATTAGCATTTTATTATAGATAAACTTCATTATAATGAAAATATAATAAGAACTGTAGTTGTTTGCGCAGTTACGATGAATCAAGTTGTAAAATCTTCTGTTTATTCCCTTGTTTTCTGTTGCGGGGCATATTTGGACTTTGCGCACAAGAGCGCCCTCTTACCTTCAGATAGAGATTCATTACGGATCACAGGACCATGCTTTATTGGAAAAATGTGCATAACAATCGCAGCTTCTGTCTAAACGCGATTATGATTTCATTTCATTTCATGTTGCAGCCATATATACTCATTTTGTTCTTCTTTTCATATTTTTCTCTTTCTATTTCAGTCCATGGTGTTGCTGCTCCAGCAGAGTCAGAAACAGTACGTCTTTGATTTTGACACAGCAGGCCAGCTAACAGCCGTCACTATGCCGAGCATGGCCAGACACACTATGGCCACCCACGTGTCTGTTGGTTACATTCGCAACACCTACAACCCCCCTGAGAGCAATGCCACCATTATCCACGACTTCATCGAAGATGGGCGTCCACGTGCTACATTCTACCTCGGAACGGGCCGACGTGTGCTCTACAAGTACGGGAAGCTGGGAAAGCTCTCAGAGGTGCTGTATGACGCCACTGCCGTCACCTTTGGCTATGATGAAACATCTGGAGTGCTTAAAATGGTCAACTTGCAGAGCGGAGGCTTCTCTTGCACCATTCGCTATCGCAAACTCGGCCCCCTAGTGGACAAACAGATGTACCGCTTTTCAGAGGAAGGCATGGTCAATGCTCGTTTTGACTACACCTACCATGACAACAGCTTCAGGGTGGCCAGCATTAAGCCAGTAATAGGGGAAACCCCGCTTCCTGTAGACCTGTACCGCTACGATGAGATTTCCGGTAAAGTTGAACACTTCGGCAAGTTTGGCATCATATATTACGACATCAACCAAATCATTACCACAGCAGTGATGACGCTCAGTAAACATTTCGACGCACATGGCCGCATCAAGGAAGTGCAGTACGAGATCTTCCGCTCATTGATGTATTGGATGACGGTGCAGTATGACAGTATGGGCCGCGTAATTAAACGTGAACTAAAGATCGGTCCATATGCTAATACCACACAGTACCGCTACGAATATGATGGTGACGGCCAGCTTGTCGGTGTCAAGGTTGATGACTGGTCTACTTGGCGCTACAGCTACGACCTTAATGGAAATCTCCATTTGCTTAACCCCGGTAACAGCGCCCGTCTGCTGCCACTACGCTACGATCTTCGAGACCGAATCACACGGCTCGGTGATATGCAGTATCAGCTGGATGAGGATGGTGTGCTTGCACAGAGGGGCTCGGATATCTTTGAGTACAACTCCAAAGGTCTTCTCGAGCGAGCCTACAGCCGCACAGCAGGAGGTTGGAGCGTCTGGTACCGTTACGATGGCTTGGGTCGCCGTGTTTCCCGCAGAACTAACGAAGGCGAGCATCAGCAGTATTTCTACGCCGACTTGAACTACCCCACTCGGGTCACCCATGTTTACAACCACACAAGAGCTGAAATCACCTCCTTCTACTATGACCTGCAGGGTCATCTGTTTGCAATGGAGGTCAGTGGCGGGGAGGAATACTACATCGCCTCTGACAACGTAGGCACTCCGCTGGCAATCTTCAGCAGCAATGGGCAGATGGTCAAACAGATGCAGTACACGGCGTACGGAGAGATCTACCATGATTCCAACCCAGATTTCCAGCTCATCTTGGGCTTTCATGGAGGGCTTTATGATCCTCTCACAAAGCTGGTGCACTTCGCCCAGAGAGACTATGACGTGCTGGCAGGAAGATGGATCGCACCTGACAATACACTGTGGCCGAAGATAGGCAAAGAGCCAACTCCGTTCAACCTGTATATGTTCAAGAACAATAACCCACTCAGCGATATGATTGATGTGAAAAACTATGTTACAGGTGAGAGGGTGAAAATGTTCTGCTTTGTATTTATGGGCTGAGCTTAGAACGTTTGTATTAATGACTGATAATATGTATTAAGTGACAGCTTGTGAAAGATTTTTTTCTCTGCTTTGTCTTGCAGATGTGAAGAGTTGGCTGGTTATGTTTGGCTTTCAGCTCAGCAACATCATTCCAGGGTTTCCAAGACACTCACTTTATTTTGTTGACCCTCCTTATGAGATACTTGCCAGTCAGGACTCTGACAGCATTCAGGTCAGTTTGATTTGGCGATATCTTTTAATTAAAATAGTCAAAATTTGTTGAAAAAATTGCTTCAGCGTATTACATTCATTTTTTTCACTGACCTCATGGAGTTTAATCTGATAATTCTAAACATCATCTGCAAATCTGCAGAATTTGCAGCAACAATGTAGATTAAATAACTGAAACCCAATTGTTTGTTTGTAAGGCAATAGAATGTGGAAAAAAAATTGAATTAGTGTCAGCATAGTCAGCATGTCCCTGGTCTAAGGGGACAAAAGACTTTTCTCTGAAATGCTCTCACCCATACTGTACCTAAGACACATCCGACTAGAACTGAAAGTGGCCATATGTCTCATATTACTGCTGAACCAGTTTTATCGGGTGTCACTAACTGTTGACCCATTTTACAGCTTTTCACAGGAGTTCAGCATTCAGTGGACAGACACAATCAGGCCTTCATGGTTCTTGAGGGAAGGCGGCTCAACAAACAGCGGCACACCAAGCGTGATAAGCCCGGTTACTGGTTTGGCACCAGTACACCCATCGTAGGCAAAGGCATGATGATCGCTATCAAGGATGGTCACGTTTTAACGGACCTGTCTAGCTCAGCCAGCGAAGACAGTCGCAAAATATCACAGATCCTCAACAATGCCATCTACCTGGATGGCACACATTATACCATCGATGGACGAGACTGCCACTTCTTCGTGAAGCTCGGACTGGCTGACAGCGACCTGTTGGCCCTGGGTCTCAGCAGCGGCCATAAAACGCTGGAGAGCGGGATCAATGTGACGGTCAGCGGGCGATCACGCCGGGGCGTCACTTTAGAAATACACTCCGCCAAACTCACATACAGTGTCCGGTATGGGCTGTCAGCGGAGGTTCTGGAAAAGGAGCGGAGCCGCCTGCTGGAACAAGCCCACCAGAGGGCGCTGTCTGGGGCCTGGGCCAGGGAGCAACAGCAAACACGCGAGGGCAGGGAAGGAGGACGCGTGTGGGCTGAAAATGAAAAGCAACAACTGTTAGCCTTGGGGAAGGTCGCGGGCTACGAGGGCTACTACGTGCTCCCGGTTGAGCAGTACCCTGAACTGGCGGACAGCAGCGCTAACATCCAGTTCCTCAAACAGAACGAGATGGGCAGGAGGTAACAGAGTTTAGGCGTCGCTGATGCCACACCATCTCCTACGGAGAGAAGCAACAGAGCGCTGCAGAAACGTTTCCCAAAAATGGAAAACCAACAGCCAGCAGCAAGAACACTTTATGACCCAATATCGGAAAAAAAAGCACTTGTGAACAATGATTTTGTAGTTACCTTTTGACTTTATAGAAAGTGGTAAATATTTTTTAGTCATTTCGGACTGGCTGTGAGTGGCGGACATTCATGTGATGATAGTGTGATGGCTCACTGCTTTGGTTTTTCATGACTGCATATCAAACCATCACAGAAAAACAGAATCAGTTCACCGCACTCTCATGCCGCAGTACTCAATAAAACTGCATCACTTGCTTCCGTACGTGTTTGCGAAACTACACTGGAGCATACTCAAAAAAGGAACGTCCACACTTTCAGTCTGGTTCCTCACGAATTTTCTTGGTGTACGTTGATGCAGTGTTCGGTATTAAGATTTTAATCGCGCCATGTGAGGCTGAGCTTTCTGATTGGCCTTCATTGGATGTGTTAATCATCAGCTCACACCATCTGTCCTCTTCTGTTCGCAATATATGACAATCACAGGGGCTGATACATTAATCAAAAAACTGTACGTTAACCAACCGTTTTGTATAATATGTAAGAGATTATTGATTGTCTGGGTTTTTTATTATTATTTTGTTAATTTAAATCCAACTCGGCAAGTGAAAACACATGAAAGCGTAATATATATTGTTTTTTAAAACTGTGAAACATATTACACATGTAAAATATTCTCATTGACTCAACAGTTTAAATGTACCAAATCAAGGAAGTGGCTTCATCATTGCGTTGTGTGAAAATCCATTGCAAGACTCATCGCCGAGGTCGATTTCTTTGATTATTACGAAAGCTAAAGCAGCCGTTGATGATTTTTTCTTGGTGTAGAATTTCTTCTGAATGTGCTAAGTCAGTGTGGATATGAGCTTCAACTAGCAAAGTCACACTCAGACACCCGTGGATGGAGGTTGTTTGGAAATTCTATGAAAATAAAACATTTGCATTTGTACTTTTTGAATTTGAATTACTTCCCTTACAGCGGCGCACAATGACAATTATTCTTAATTTCACAAATCATTTAATGAAAATACCTAAAGAGAAGGAGTACACAGTAAATGTTTCTGTCCAAAAGAAAAAGGTTACTGAAGCGCAGACGGTTTCATTTTTGTGTTGGGAAAGCCTTTTTCATTCATAAAATGTGGTTTGGTCTGGATTGCTTGTACTTATGACTCAAAAATCAGCCAACGGGAATCTAAAAAAGTTTGATGAAAACTGCATTCAGTCTAAAAATAGAAACGTAATGCTATACATTTAACACTATATAGTAATTTACTTAGGATCAGCAATTTCGTCAAAGACTCGTCAAAACAAAGACTCGTCTTGTTATCCCCTTTTCCAGAATTGTAGTTAAAATGCCAGAGAGCTAGAAGTCAAAACCGTGATTGTCTGAGGTCAGTGAGGTGGCATGACAGGCAGTTGCGAATATCAGGAAATGTTTTGTAAAGATTTCTGTGAATGACAAGGACTGACAAAACAGAATACTGACAATTCTACCATTGAATTGAAACAATATAGTAATTATTAATAGTTTGACTGTTCGTCCATGAGGTTTTAGAAAGAATGGCCAATGATTGGACCAGCTGTAGCGGTCAATACTGACAGTGAGAAAATGGTGAACACAGCTTTGCTTTAAATAGCCTGTTGCAGTGCGGGTTTACACCCATGAGAACCACTTCCAGTGAAGTGATGCACACTGGTGCTGGGGGAAGGGATCACTCAAGAGTGTTGCACTTTTCTCTTGAGATTCTGCTAAGTACATGTTGAAAACCTCCAAACAAACAAGGGACGTCATCAATTCATAAATTCTTCTTGTCAAGAACTTGATGCGTCTTGACATTGGGTCACCCTGTACCCTACATTTAAGTTAAAAAAGGCTCCAGCAAAGCCATAAGGTCAGCATATCTAGGCTACAGGTTCTCTTATTATGAACTTGAATACAATAACCTATCCTGGATTCCAAATAGAGATGATTTCTGTCTTGCTTAAATGTTTGTAGACAAAAGCGTGCCATCTGTAGTATTTGAGGGGTGGAGCACTTCAGTAGAAGACACTAAAAAGCCAGTGAAGTGTGAAAACTGAAAAAAGAATGTACTCATTAATAATGCATTTGCAGCTCAGCAAACAATTCGCAGTCAATACTATCTCGTTTAGTTACAATTTCACATTAACTTTCTCGCTGAAAATGCAAACAGAAAAAGGCAGATAATAAACTGCCCAATAAACAGTTGAATGTTTTGCAAAGTTTCACATCTGTTCCCTTAAATTGTGTTTAAAATGTTCAAAATATGTCAAATTAAATGGTCAGACTGCTAGTTTTGCTTCACAAGGGGAAATGAGATACATTTTGTTGTTGTTTGCATTTGTAAAAAAACACTATTTATTATTTAAATATGTCATTTCAGTTTAATATGCTGAAACTATAAATGAGTTCCCTAAAAAAAAAGAAAAAAAAAAAAAAGAAAAGCGTAAACACTTTGTGTAGTGTAGTGCTTTCAAAACATTAGTTTTGTTTTAGCACCCAGACCCGACTCACAACACAACGGGAAAAGTCATTATTATTTTCGCACAACCATTTGCTATATGTTAATAGTGCAGAAACTACACAGAAAGCACATTTTAAGGTGAACAAAAGCGATGGACATATTATATTTCCATTATTTTATTTAATAGAAACAACCTTTTTCTGCGATTGACTCAACATTCAACTGAAACATTCAAGGCCATATCTGATCATCAAATCTGGTCTATAAACAAGCAAATGTAAATGTGTGCATTCATTAATGAAGATGACATAAGTATTATTTTCAAAAAGACAAATAATAAAAACATTCGGGTTAATATGCCTCTACAAACAAGCTTGATGCATGTAATCAGTCTCTCAGTGCGTATCGTGCATCATTAAAAGGAATAAAAAGTGGTGCTCCAAGCTGGACTACTTGAAAATGGACAACCAAACATTACTCTATCTGTTTCTCAATTACGTTTTCAGTAGTCGCACATAAACAAGGATTGAAAGGAGTGAAAGATCTCTACAAATAAAAGAGGGGCTCACAGTGGTTTCCTTATTATTCTAGGTCAACATGTCCCAGAGACAGCAGCAACACAGGGCCGTCCAACATGCAGTTAGACATGCCTGCTCCCCAGAATCATCTCGCCTGCCCTGCTCCACAACATACACTGGAGAAAGAAAAAAAAACACAGAGATGGAGAAAAACTACTTATGAACTTTGCAATTACATGTTTTTTCAGTTGGTCTCAGAGGGTCTCAACTGTATGCGAAAGTCCATTAAACATTTAATTTACACCTAATTAAAAATCTGGCTGAATATCTAATTAACATGTCATTTAAAAAGCAAGAGGGTTACAGGAGCTAAACAATGTGATTTAAACAGCTAAAAACATACTGCAATCTTCTGCCATGTGTTAACCTCCTATTAAACTCGATAAAATAAAGAACACCAAGAAAAATAATTAACAATAACAAATAATAATTAACCGTACAATGGAAATTATTAGATGACTGTTGCAGAAACTAGGAGCAACAAACTAATCTTAACTTAATAGTGTGTATGTGTTCAGTATGACAGGAAATGAAGGATCTTACCAGTGTTTTTAGGAGGTTCCCCGTACGCTGGGTCACCATACTGTGGTTGTGGGTACCCCTGGTATCCTGGCTGGACAGGGTATGACCCAGGGGGTCCAGGAGGGTAGTTTGGGTAACCAGGGTTGGGCTGGTCAGTATGGATTGGATATCCTTGGTACGGCTGTGCAGGGTATCCCTGAGGAGGATATCCTTGAGGAGGGTACCCAGGAGCAGCGGGAGGGGGGTATCCTGGAGCAGTGGGGCCCGGCCCCGTGTAGGGGGGAGGCTGCTCGTAATTCATCTGCACGCTGCAGATGAGGGGCTGACCTGGGAGAGGGCAATGAAGTTATACAACATGTTTTCGAGATCAATTTCACCTTTGGTTCTCTCATCATCTTAAACTTACAAAATGTATCACTCCGCAGTTAAGAGTTAAACTTTTTTTGAAAGCGCAATAATCTGTTTGTTTTTAACAGTCTATTACAGTTCACTAAAACTAAGTCAAACTAGCCTTTATATATACAGTAAAAACAGTGGTTTTATAAAATATTACACTTTAACATCACTTGTCTATTTTCATATAATTTACATTGAATTTGTTCCTGTGATGGCAAAGCTGAATTTTCAGCATCATTACTCAAGTCCTTCAAGATCCTTCAGAAATCATTCCAAAAAATGCTAATTTGATCCTCAAGAATAGATTCTTATTATTATCTGCTGAGAATATGTTATGCAGCTTAATAACTTTGTGAAAATGTTTTTTAGGACTATGAATAGAAATAATAATAAAAAAAAAACATTCAATAGAACTGGAAATTGTTTGTAACATTATAAGCATTAGGATTTATTTGAAAACATAAATGTCTTTACTGTCCCTTTTGATAATGATATTTAGGAATTTATTGAAAACTTAATGACTTAATAAAACAAACGACAAAAAAAATGATATAGCCTATATTTATTTAGAAGTATTCTTCATTCCTAGTTAACTAATGTTAACTAATGAACCTTACTGCAAAGTGTTACCAATAATACTTACCCCAAATAGTATATATTATATGAACGCATATAGCGTAGTATTCAAATGAAAAACAAAGTAACCAGCACATTTAAAAATACAGTGAGGCTATTAAGGAACAAAAGCACAGTCACAGATATTGCAATCACATCAATTTAAACACTGCATTTATAGAAAGAAAATGTATGAAAATAAGATGCAGTCTCTTAAATATAAAAGGCAGTCTGCATTAAATACGATACATTGAGCTGAATTAGTGGAGGCACCATATTTTATTGACTAATCACAGAGTACACCTCTTTAAAATGATCAGTGAATATATAGATATTCACTAGATATATAGATATGGAAATGGCGTCAGCACTGACAAATATACTTACAACAGCAATGAGTGAACAGAGTATTTGATCTAGCATGGAAGCCAAACAGTGCTCTCTTGACTCAGCGATTGTAAATTATTAACTTAATGGCTTTTAATGGAACAAGCTGGCAATGCATTGCTCAAACAACAATGAAATGATTGGTACACACCAGGCAAATCCACTTTAAACAGAGGTTGATTCCCTTAACACTATTACTGTGAATTCTGACAACATATTTGTCAGAAAAACACAATTCCTGTACGTTTCACTTTTGCTTTCAAAATCCACAAAATGTATAATTGAACAGGCACATGTATTAAATTGTCTTTTAGGAGCCTATAGGAAGAAGGGCACAGGACCAAAAAGAACAGACTGATTTTTTTTATAAATTAAATCCTTTAATGTACTCCAAGTTATTGAAAACGTTTAACTATCTTACTCTGATAACTAAAAGACAAATGATAGATATCAGAAGGAGCACAGTACACTCTGATAACTAACGTTAGCTAAAATAAGACAGGCCAACTGAAATGAGCCGACTCTGACAGAAGAATGATGAAATGTCTCAGGTACATCTATGTTTTTGAGCCGTACGTTAACAAGCCTTATTCACTATGACATTGAATGCAGTATAGTGTTACGGAAACTGCAGTAATAACGAGAATCAGGCGACTGCTCTGGATCCGATTCATTCACAACAAGAAGATGATTGTTCACCTGCTGTCAGACAAAGGTCAGGATCTCAGGCGCCCACGCCAATAAATGTGCGACACATTATGAAAACACAGCAGTTTACACTACAAACACAAAAACTTGAATAATCATGAAATACGTGTTATCTTCCATGACTTAACATATCAGAACACGATCACATCATCATTAAGAAAGACAAGATGCATTTCATTTTTTTTGTACGCCATACTGTTTAGAAGAAAATGGAGGGGCGGTAAGACCCTGAAGACCAACCCTACCACTCAGTCGTCAATGTTTGACAGGACCAACAAACAAACATATTCGCTATCTAAAGAGGCTAAATAATATATAGAAAGGGAGAATGAGCTAGTTAATATATATTCTCATAGAAAAAGAAGAGAAAGTGTTATTTTTCTTACCTTTGAAAGAAAAATGAGTTTCCTTTCACCGAAGTGCTCTGTTTAACGTTACTCCTCTGTTGTGTTTCGGTGTTCGGTTGTTTTATTATTTCCTCGCTGAAATCGGCCGTAAACCGCTGAAGCCGCAACCACCAACAAAATAACGCTTCTCGATTCGGTCAGAACGGACGCGGTGATGTCACGTAGACAGCGGTGCGCGGACTCCCATTGGAAAGTTACTCCCGGTAATATCAGCTGACCGCTATACAGCAGCGCGTGCAGCGCAACCCAGTGACCCCGCCTCTGTGAGGATACGTCACCAACGCACAAGTGTCACGAGCTTTGATAACGCAAGTTCCTGACGTTGTATCTAATTACAGGATATCATATTCGACTTTCAAAATGCTCTGATTAATCTCAGGCAAGGTAACATGTTTTTAATTTTTTTTTTTTTTTTTTTAATGTAATATATTGCTGCAAAAGCGATATAAACCAACCAAATTAAACAAAACCCTACAGAATTTAGCTAGTACTACGCAAAATTATGCAATTAAGGAAATGGCTTTTGTTAGTTAAAGGGGTCTTATAAAACTTAATTTTATCATTTGTGATGGTTCAATTTGAGAGAAACTAAATAATCGTCATCCTTTCACAGAATTATGTCTATACAGTAATAGTGAGGTTACTGGCATAAGTTTTAAGCCACGATATCTTGATGCTGTGCTTTTGAAACAAAGAAATATCATGTTAAAACAGCTACAGTTATATCCAAGTGCTTGTATCTTTATCTATCCTGAAATGACACTTATGTTATATAAAGTATCTAGTTTATTTTATAACTAGAGAAATTCTCAAGAGATAAAGGCTTGATTTTATCAGTCTTCTTGGTGCTCCATTCATATTGCGTTGTTTTATCCTCAAGTAAATATTAGATTTTTAAAGGAATAAGAGGGAACCACAGAAATTGGGGAGATCATCTGTTCTTTTATCAAACATTCATGTCTTCAACCTGTCATTTACATAAAGTAATACAGTTAGGAAATAAACACAAAATACTTTCAAGGCCAGACTTAGCAACCCACAGTGCAATTCGCACAAAAAACACATAAAGGTGAAAAACCTGTTGGCGAAAATAAATGAATACTTGAACATCAAACAAAGCTGCTAAAAAAAGCGTTGACCTGTTTTAATTTAGCACTGTGAAATAGGATTGGTGCTTCAGTGAAATGCTAAACATTTAAAGAGTACGCCCCTGTTTTTCTCTGGAGCTTGGGATATAGCTGTTGCCTTAATGAAAGACAGTTTGCCTCCATCGTTTGTCATGCTGGAAGGGCCAGAGGCTGTCCCGAATGGCAGTCTTAAAAGGGGTGGGTTCTGCACTTAGACCAAGGAGCTCCAGACGCGAGCACTCTAATTGGGCATTTTGCGGCCTTTGGGCTCCTGCTCCAGCAGGCTGCTCCGTCACCTGCACACATATATAAACCAGGTTAATCAACAAAACAACTCAAAATGGATCATACCAAAACTAAAGTTAGGAGAAAAAACATCTGAAGTTAAAGATTTCTTCAACTAGAAGGCAGCATGTTTACATGAACAGACCACATTCTACATATATGAATGCACTGTCTGTATATACGGACAATACTGACCTTAGGAAGGACTGAGGATATATTAAGGGCATTTTTCAGCTTTTTGTTTACTCACTGGTATTAGATGACTGCTGGGCAGGTTGAAAGCATCTGCTATTGCACAGGCCATCTCATATTTGCTCATCTGCTCTTTGGCAGAATAATGGAAGATTCCACGCAGTGATGGGTCCTGGGGGCAACAGAAACATACTGTATTGAGTCAAGTTGATTCTAGACTTAACTAGCTCAAGTAGATCATATATTTTGCAGACATTTTCTACACGTGGGCAATTTCAATTTAGCTCTTGACCTAAACTGAGCAGGGAGCCCCCTGGTATAAAGAAGACACCAAGCGGCTCACCTGAAGGGCTCTCTCAGCCATGTTCCGGCAGACACGTGCCACATCATTAGTATAAGTGGGGAAGCGTTGCTGACAGTGGTCTATAGTGCAGCTCTCGGCTTCCTCCAGAACACGGTCCCACAACACGGTCACTGCACTCTCTTCAACCTTTTCCACCTCTCCAAACAGAATGGGCACTCGTAGTATAGCTGCACCTGCATGGAGCAATAGATAGAGAACAGAGATTGTTTTTAAAGAAGATATACATTTTATGATCTCCTAATACTGTGACACACAGAAGTGGCAGGCTTAACTACACTGTTAAACATAAATAAAGGGAACACTTGTAGAACACAATGTAACTCCAAGTCAATCACACTTCTGTGAAATCAAACTGTCCACTTAGGAAGCAACACTGATTGACAATTAATTTCACATGCTGTTGACAACAAGTGGAATGTATAGGCAATTAGCAAGTCACCCCGAATAAAGCAGTGGTTCTGCAGGTAGTGACCACAGACCACTTCTTATGCTTTCTGGCTGATATTTTGGTCCCTTTTGAATGCTGGTGGTGCTTTCTCACTATAGTCCCACAACCCACACAAGTGGCTCAGGTAGTGCAGCTCAACCAGGATGTGAGCTGTGGCAAGAAGGTTTGCAGTGTTTGTCAGTGCAGTGTCCGGAGCACGGAGACGCTACCAGTAGACAGGCCAGTACATCAGGAAACGTGGAGGAGGCCCTAGGAGGGTAACAAACCAGCAGCAAGACCACTACCTCCACCTTTTTGCAAGGAGGAACAGGAAGAGCATTGCCAGAGCCCTGCAAAATGACCTCCAGCAGGCCACAAATGTGCATGTGTCTGCTCAAACGGTCAGAAGCGGCCTCCATGAGGGTGGTATGAGGGCCCGACTTCCACAGGTGGGGGTTCCCAACTCCGTGCAGAACGTTTCGCTACTGGCACCCTGTGCTCTTCACAGATGAAAGCAGGTCCACACTGAGCACATGTGACAGACGGGATAGAGTCTGGAGAAACCGTGGAGAACATTCTGCTGTCTTGAACATCCGGGCATGACCGGTTTGGCGGTGGGTCAGTAATTATTTTGCGGCCCAGACAGCCCTCCATGTGCTTACCAGAGGTAGCCTGACTGCCATTAGGTACCGAGATGAGATCCTCAGACCCCTTGTGAGACCATATGCCAGTGCGGTTGGCCTTGGGTTCATCCTAATGCAAGACAATTGACGCTTTTACAGTGGGGGGGGGGTTCCACTGGGAACATGACCTGGTCCTTTCTTTAGTACCACCTCAACCGAGTTTCCAAGCGAGCCGTACCATAACCAAAATGTGACGTATAAACTCTACTGGTCACTGATTGGCCAGAGAAACTCGTCATTACTGCGTCACTGAACTTGCGACACGAGACACAACAGACCCGCTAGATTTACATCAGCACAGGCAGCGAAGGATCGGACACAACTGTTTTGTTTGAAGAAACACACCTTTTTGTATCAACCAAAAATGGCTGTTTCGTGGTCTATTGAGGAAGTACAGACATTCCTCTCATTGATAGCTGAGGAGCAGATCTAGCGAGAGCTTGATGGGGCGACGCGGAATGAAAACGTTTTTCAGGATGTCACAAATCGAGAACCGAGAATGAAGAACAACATTCCATCGATATGCTCCATTGTTTTGTGTTTGTTTGTGGCGTGTTTGCGATGATGTCAAGGCAGTAAATGGCGGCGCAACTATAATGACACGTGAATAATCCCGCCCACTCTGAAGCGCTACTAAACTGCAGTGGAAACTGAACCGAGCGGTGCCGAGTCGTACCACGCAGTGGAAAAGCGCCATATGTAATATAAATAAGAACTACTACTATTAGTAATAGAAAAATTACACTTTCTATATACTACATTTCTATATTCTAAATTTTCCTCATACTTTCAACAGCTCTTCCCCCACCTCCTGTGTCTGATGAAGATGCCTCCACCAACTACTTTAACCTGGCTCCCACCAGCTCCCCTGGCATTATGAACCTGGGACTTCCTCCTCCACCTGGGGTTACCATGCCCCCACCGCCTGGTGAGTTTCCCCCCACTCAATTGCCTTTTTTAATTAAAAATAGTGTTTTACAATTTTTTATAATATGTTTAACTATCATGTAATCTTATCTGTTCATTCCAGGTTTTGGGCCTCCTATGTTTCACACCATGGATCCCATGGCCCCACCGATGCCCCCTCCAATGGCCATGAGGCCCCCTGGACAGGTCCACTACCCATCCCAGGACCCTCAGCGAATGGGCGCCCATGCAAGTCGCCACGGAGGCCCTTAAATAGTTATACAGCTACCTCACTGTTCAGCAATGACCGCTGAACAACGGAACCCAGAGTGATGTCACCTATGCCCACATTTTTAAGTGTTTATATCTGTCAATCATTTTCAGAGTATGTGTCAGATGGAATGCATAATGAACATATTGGGAAAATACCAGCTGCTTAGAATTTAAAACATGACAAAGCTTTTCTTTTTTTTTTACTTTTGACTTATAATAACCCTTAATAGTTTCTGTTATCCTTTTGTCAGTTTTTATGTTTTGTATGTGATGATTTGGAACTGATGTCATTGCTTTTTTTTAGGGCAGAATTACAGAGAATTGGTTGCAGTGACCAACAATTACCAAGTGGGGGCCCTATCGACTATTTCATGCACCTGAAGTCTTTGTTTATAACGCTTTATTGTCCTCCACATCTAGAATATTCCAGGATTCATATTACAATACGTATTTCAGCTAATCTCCATCTCTTCCCAATTTCTGTAAAGTATGAAGTGTGTTGTCCTGAATTGTTTTTAAGACTTTTTTTTTTCTTTAAATGTACACCTGTCTAGTTTGTGGTTACATTAAAGAAGCTTTACATTTTGAAATATTGTGTGAATGGTTGTGTAAACAAAGTATGATCATCTTAAATTGGTAATCGGTGGCTCAGATGACAAGTCACAGTAGCAATTTAGGAATACTTTAAGAAATCCAGTCTTCAATTGTAGTTTAGAAAAATAGTTGCATATGCCAGCTTCACAGATCGGGAGATTCTACAGCGTACTGGATCATCCAGCCCCGTGGAGTACGATTGAAATTGGGCCGGTGGCACATCCTGTCCCAGGTCAGGTGTGGCTCTGTGTGAGCCTGCAGCATCTCAAAGCCAGGCAGCGGCAGTGTTCTCACAGTGCCAGCTGTGCCACCAAACGGCGTTGGAGCTCTGTGAAGAATGACATTGATTGTTCATGCCCCTTTTTATTGCTAAAATAGCCTGACTCTATCTAACAGCTGAGTGAAACAAATCTTGTCTTTTTCACTGGCACACTGATACATGACCCTGGACCAGGATAAGGTTTCAAAACACAAATTCTGTTTTAAGGCCTGACCTTAATTCCAATAGTTTTTGGCAGGCAGCCTGCCCACCTCAGACATGCTATGAAATCTGTTATGTGTGATGTTAGTGTCTGGTGTCCTTCCTTAATTCAGTCACTAATTTGAGGGATCTTTGCTATTTACTTTATCTACTTATGAATATACAGTGGGTACGGAAAGTATTCAGATCCCCTTAAATTTTTCACTCTCTGTTATATTGTAGCCATTTGCTAAAATCATTTAAGTTCATTTTGTTTTCCTCAATGTACAAACAGCACCCCATATTGACAGAAAAACACAGAATTGTTGCCATTTTTGCAGATTTATTAAAAAAGAAAAACTGAAATATTACATGGTCCTAAGTATTCAGACCTTTTGCTCAGTTCAGTCAGGTTGGATGGTAAACGTTGTTGAACAGCCATTTTTAGGTCTCTCCAGAGATGCTCAGTTGGGTTTAAATAAGGGCTCTGACTAGGCCACTCCTTCATTATTTTAGCTGTGTGCTTAAGGTTATTGTCTTGTTGGAAGGCAAACCTTTTGCCCAGTCTGAGGTCCTAAGCACAATGGAGAAAGTTTTTGTCCAGGATATCCCTGTACTTGGCCACATTCATCTTTCCCTTGATGACAGGTGTGTGGCTTTCCTAATCAAGTCCGATCAGTATAATCAAACACAGCTGGACTGAAAATGAAGGTGTAGAACCGTCTCAAGTATGATCAGAAGAAATGGACAGCATCTGAGTTAAATATATGAGTGTCACAGCAATATACTGAATACTTAGGACCATGTGGTATTTCAGTTTTTCTTTTTTAATAAATCTTCAAAAATGTCAACAATTCTGTGTTTTTCTGTCAATATGGGGTGCTGTTTGTACATTAATGAGGGAAAATTTTATAACAATGACTGAAAAATTTAAGGGGGTCTGAATATTTTCCGTACCCACTGTATAGAGAGAGAAGTGAAATTGGGACATTAAAAAACTTGTAAAACTAATTTAGATAATTATGTTTAACAGCATGATACCTGGGAAAAACTACTCACGTTTTCATAAAATCAGGAACCATTTGGGGAATCTTCACAAGTAAATTGTGCCAAAAGAACATATTTCCTGTTCACTTTCAAAAAGCAGCTGCAAATGACTCGTAAATACACTAGTCAACATTTGAAGTTGATCCAAAACTTAAAATCAAAAGGTGTTCTTGTCTAATGATAACTTTTATTAACTTTTTTTGATCCACTACAAATGATGAAAACTCTATTTGTGTGTATATATCTAAGGCAAAATCGTCAGATTCTTTTCAAAGCCATTCTCTGTATCACTTTGCTTCCTGTCCAATGGTACTGCACCAACAGTATGGATGAACGATCAGAATAAATCTGAATATATACAGTAGTTAACATTCAAAAGTGGATCAAAACCTTTCATCAAAGTTGTCCTAAGACAAGAATGGGTATTGTTTTTGATTTTAGGATCCAATTCGAATGTTGACTACTTTATATCTTTCTCATTTCATTAAATGCTTTTTATTTTTCAATACCTCATGGGATTGTTGTTCTGTCCCTCAAAGTAAAAAAGTAAAAAAACTTAAATTTAAAGTGTATTGTCATTCACCTCAATGCTGGTTTGTTTGATTGATGCTTTCTTTATCTGAATTATGTCTGAAGATTTTTAGCAAGATATTCAATTGGATATTAATTCATGTTGAATTGAGGGTGAAAGTATCATTATGTTTCATTTGTACCTGTTGAAGCATTTGTAGTTGGCTGGGGTGAGTTTGTAAGGTGGCTCAGGCAGATGGTTGCTGATGTTAGCCAACAGCATCTCATTGTCAATGGGTTTTTCCTCCCAAGGTGATTGGTAAGCCTTGGGGATCACAGTGACATTGAACCTCTCCAAAGGAACCTCTTTAAGAGGCCCCCCATAACCTGTGTAAGAGAATTGAGGGAGCTTCAGAAGTTTTTTCTTTGATTTTGAGAACAACAGAAACCCTACCCTGATAGCACACGTACATCTAGGAGACATCTATTTGACGTCTGCATTTACATCTGCAAGACGTGTTTAGGGTGTTTGCTCATCTGCAATACGTCTATTGGACGTCTCCTTTTAGATGTCAAATAGACGTCTATTAGATGTCTTTAAGATGTTTATGATTTAAAATGTATATAAAACTGACATCTGAAAGACGTCTGCCAGACGTTTGTAGACAGCTGATGCTTTCCAGAGCAAGAGATCTTTATCAGACATCTTGCAGATGTACGTGTGCTATCTAGGTAATGAATTGTGCTGTATTTACCAGGTGCAAGGACACTTGGGTTTCCTTTCTTAGAGACTGTGTGCTTTAGTGTGGTGACTAGGCTGTTCTTTCCAGGCTGGTTGATGTAGATTTTATCAGAGAAGCAATCACTTCCTTTCTCTCCTTGCATGGCATTCTGGCCTTGAAGTGTTTCCTCCTGACAGTGCTAGACAGTGTTTAAAGATCGTCCATTATTACTGAACCTACAAGTTTAAAATAAAACGTTCGCTAAAGAACCTTTCAGGGAACAGTGATGATGAATTTGAATGATCAATGAATTGATGATTCAATGAACATATGCTGAACATATGCTAAAGGTTCTTCATGGAACCAGAACCAGTGGGGTTAAGAATTTCTTCAGGGTTGTCCAATCCTGTTCCTGGAGGACCTGCACACCAGACGGAAGATTTCTAGGGATCTAAAAATGCATGATTAGCTGGTTTAGGTAGGTCAAGAAACTGCCTGGAAGATGGTCTTCCAGGTGTACATTTCCAGATTAGCTCACTAAAGGTCTCTAGTGTTGCTCAGGGCTGCCCAGTCCTGCTCCTGAGGTGAGTTCCACCTCAACTGTACTTAAACTAATCAAACTTTTCGGAGTGATTAGAAATTTCAAGGCTAGTTGGATCTAAATTCTTAAAGAGGAAAATTGTACACCTCTGATTTCCCAGAAAAAGCTGTATAGCAAAAATCTTGCAACTGTGAATGAAATGAGATATTAAATGGAAAAAAAGGGATCATGAAAAGGGGTGTTCCAGAACAGAGATAAACCTAAATTTGAGTTTGCATGTAATTGTGAAACTTGAGTTTTTAATGTAGAGAAGGGCAAATTCACCCTCAATACAAATCTCAAAGGTAAGAGTTTTTATTCATTTGTTATTATTGCCACAACATTAAATTTAACCCACATGGTCTAAACAGGCATTAACCTAAAACAATAAAATAACTATTTGGCTACTGACATTGGGACCAAATTTATAAATTTAAAGTTATACTGAACCAAGAAGTAAACTGGATCAATTCTAATTTCATGTTGACGTTAACCTACTGTAAAATATCTTACATTGAGGTGTCTCTTTGCTATGTTCTCCAAGGTGAACCTTTCCACTCTTTTGAGTCTCTCGTGGAACATAATAGATCCTCTGTTGGCCCGTAGATTGAGCTCCTCCATCATCAAATCCCGAGGAACACTGATCTTCTTCCCCAAGTTGAAACATACTGATTTACATGTAAAGATATGTTGAAATGCATTGATATCAATCACTGAACAACTATCCCCTATGACATTACATTACAATGTTATTAACTAGTAATTACAGTACTATAAACTAATAATTACATGTCCATCCTTTGAAAGTTGATAAAAAACTATTTCATAGACATTTGCAGGTTTCACTGTATTATCATTCATAATTAATGTTATCAAAAGTATGTCTAACCTCTTCTGTCATCATCTTTGGCCTTCCAATCGTGAATACAATATGTGCAACTGTGATTACATCATTAAATTTGACAGAGGCATCTGGGTGTAACCTCAGCCTGCAGTTTGTTCAGTAATGTTTAAGAGGGTTCAGATCTTTCCCAATCAGGCATGGATGAGTCATGATCTCCCGGAGTAAAGCATTTAGTCTCCTGCTGTCATATTGCATTACAAATACCCTTACTGTTTTGGAAACCGAGTCAAAGCAGTTAAGACATGCCAGAGCAGAAAGTGAAAATTTAACTCTCTCTTTCACTTTTCAGACTGTTTTGCTTCACTCCCCCCCCCCCCCAAACACACATCACAGTGCTGTTGCTTTCAAGCTTATTTAATTGAATTAGACTTATCCACTGAGAAGTCATGCTGTTTGAAGAGAGACTCCTCTTCGCCCCTGCTTCTAATGTGTCTTACCTCCATCTTTGTCCGAACACAGCTCCTTTTGCTCTTTCTTGGGTATGTCAGTGTTTGGCACAGGCATGGTGATATTAGTAGTATCCAGCCTTCAATAAAACCGGTCCAGTAAGATAAATAATTTAGTTTTTTCCCCCTAAAAGAATCTGATTTGACTTTTTCTTTGTGATAGATGTATATGTACTCCTTTGATCTCCAATCAGACCTGAAAACACTTGTTTAAACTGAGTTGCATAAGTCACAGAACAAACAAATCCTTTGATTACAGCAAAACTTACCAATTTAAATTTCGGTGCTTGCCTTGTCTTGATGATGTATCCTGTCCAGAGGTAGAAATGCTTATGTGAGCCCCACATCAAACAGACTGTGGGCCCTCTTTTTGCCCTGCTTAGATCACTGTCTTATTATAGCAAGTATGGTGTGTATCTAATGGGCTTGGATTAGCACAGTGGAGCTTCAGCATCCACTCTAATGAAAATTTGATCCACTGGCCATAACACTAAAGGCCAACTCACACCGCACAGATAAAACACCAACGCTGTTGGATCAGTGCAATACCCCAGTCAGATGTTTGTTAGAGTTGGTAAGAGTTTGTTTTCATTTTAATCACATCCACGGCGTCACCAACAGCCCATTTTGTTTAATTCACTGTTTTTCATGTAATTAATGACACACAAATACATTAATAAGAGTAAAAATTGGATATAGGATCATATATTTTTTTTTATACAAAAAAAATGTTTATACAAATATCACGCTTTTGCAAAGATTTCTTAAACTTTTATGGAGAATTCTTAATGGTGGTGACATTATGGTCATTTGAACTTAGTTTGTTTATAGCCTTGTGCAATTGTATTTAGGCTTCAAAATTCACGACAGCGGTCATAATTTGCGAAGATTATCATCTTGATAATCAAACCTATAGGTCATAGAACTTTTTTCTGCAACAAATTCAAAAATTAAATGGAAAAATCCTGCCTAATTTTTGTAAAGAGAAACAGGGTTATGCTTAATGACAGGATGGCCAATACAACACTAGGGTCTTGTTTGAAGTAGAATCTTAAACAACTAGAGAAGATTTAATGTCACAGTTTAATTTCACATAATCATTCCACACAGGAACTATCAAATCCAGTCACACTAAAAAAAGGGGGATTCACATATCTTCTTACAGTACAAGAGTTTTGCTCTGATAGAGATAATTCTCTGGCGTGACAACTATCAAAACAGCTAAAGATGATTATATATTTGTGATAGATACATACCTCATTCTTATTTTAGGCTGCAAATCTTGCTTGATTGCATTATTTATGCCTTTGCATGTCATATTTCCCAAAAACATGAAAGCATGATTTACAGATGTTAAAGAAAGCTTGTCTAGTCAGAGAGCAACAAAAACTCTCTGTAAGAGAATAGAAGATAAGAGAGGGAAAATTATTTGTTTTGTTTGATTTCCTGCCAGTCTCTGTTGGCAAAAAAAAAAAAAAGTTTCAGATTTAAGTAATTTATAAGTGGTTTACATTAACAGAAAAATCAGAGCAATTGTACAAAATAACAGTTAGAAGTAAGCAGATTTATTTCTTCTTATTTACAATATTGTTGCTGATCCAGTTCATGCCATCCTGAAATAATAAAAAAAACAACAACAATGCCTTCAACTATTCATATAAGAATAAAACTAAGATAAATTCACTATATATTTACAAACCTGAACACCCTCCCCAGATACGGCAGAACAGGCCTGGATCTGCCACTCTCGGTCCCGGTACGTGTGCAGGTTGAGGCCCTCAGCGATCTCACTGGCGGGGGAGGCTGTGACCAGGTCTTGTTTATTGGCAAAGATGAGCAATGGCACACCCTTCAGGTTCTCCTCATCAATGAGCTCTGAGAGCTCCTGTGAAAGAAGGTCAACACAGAGGAATCAAAAAGACTTTAATCAGCACAACATAAGGGTTAGTATATGGTGAGTACTATTTGGCCAATACTATGGTAGTGTGTATACGGACATAACAATTGAACCCAAGACTATTTCCTTAAAAAAATCAATGGGTACCAGAAACTGTTTAGTTTCCCACATTATTAAAAATATCTTCTTTTGTTTTCAGCAGAACAAAGACATTTATTAGGGTTTGGAACAACTTGAGAGTGAGTAAATGAGTCATTTGTGAGTCATTTTATGGTGCATCCTTTAAATGAAGAATTCTTCCAACTGTAGTTAATATACATTAGTTAATTTATCTTAATATTAATACATTTTATATTCAAAATCATATCAATCAACCAATCAATTAATCAATCATATAATGACATTATCAATAATGTCAAGATAAACCCCTCAATTTTCAGCCAAAGGCATTTCATTATTAAACAGGGATACGTCGTTTTCTAGATCAGCTCATTTTAAATAGGATCTTTAAAATTAAATCAACGATATTCGATTTCAGTGTCCCCAACTAAGCAAGCAAATCTTATCTTAAAAATACCTGATAGTAACATTTATTGTAAACTAGTAAACTATAATATAGTTAAATATTTTATATATATATATATATATATATATATATATATAATTATATGTGTGTGTGTGTGTGTGCATATATATATTTAATTTTGATGATTAGAGCTCATGAAAATAAAAACAGTATCTCAGAATATAATATAAAAATATTTCCTAAGATCAAAGGATTTGCAAAATAGAAGTGTTCATTTATGCACTCAGTACTTGGTCGGAGCTCCTTTAGCAGAAACCCCAGCAACAGTGGGCAGTGAATGGATGTGATCAGCCTGTGGCTCTGCTGAGGCACTATTGAACCCTCAGCTCATCTGTATTGTTGGTCAGGCATGTTGGCTGGGCAATCAAGTACAGTAATATCCTCATGGTCTGCAAACCACTTGGAAGTGTTTTTGGTCCTAAAGTACTGCTGGAAAAGGATATCAGCCTCTCCAAAAAACTTGTCAGCAGATGAAAGCATAAAGTCTCAAAATCTCCTGGTAGATGGCTGCATTGACTTTGGACTTGATAAAACGCAGTGGACTAACAGGACTAACACCAACTGACATCACAGCACCCCAAATCATCTCTGACTGTAAAAACTTCACACTGGACTTCAAGCTGCTTGGATTCTGTCCAGTCATCCTCCAGATTTTAGACCTTGATTTTTTCAAATGAAATGCAAAATTTACTTTTATATGAAAGGAGAACAACAGTCCCATTCTTTTTGCTCCCTAGCCCAGGTAGGATACTTCTGACGTTGTTTCTGTTTCAGAAGTGGCTTGGTAACCCTTTTCCTGAAGCTTCAGTGCACTTCTTGTGAAGCTCTCCCGGGTGCTTGAATCTGCTTTGCTTGACACTATTTTCAATTTTGTCGTCATTCCTTTTGCTTGTGCACCTTTTCCGACCCAATTTCTTACAGTCAACTTTGCATTTAATACAGCACTCTGTGAACAGCCAGCCCTTTCAGTAATGACCTTCTGTGACTTACTTTCTTTGTGAAGGGTGTCAATTTTGTGTTCTGTCACAAATTCAGCAGTCTTCCCCATTATAGTTTCAAAGAACAAGAGATACCCAGAATATATAATGTAGGGATGGCAATTTATCGAAACTCAAATGTAAATATTCTAATATTTTGAAATACTGGATTTTTGGCTTTAATTAGCTGTAAGAACTAATTATCAAAAAACAAACAAACAAGCAAACAAAAACTTTTAGATTTATGACATTATTTGAAATGTTTTAGTATACATGGATCTAGAATATATTCAAGTTTCACTTTTTGAAATAAGCTACAAAAGTAAATTAACTTTTTCATAGATATTCAAATTTTTAGATGCACCTATATATATATATATATATATACGTTAACTTTTTACTTTGTGCACTTATATAAAAAATGTTGTTAGTACAAAATAATGTAATTATTTTTTAAATAATTGTTTTAAAAATATTAGTTTTTAATATTATTGTTTAAAGCAATATATCCTGAAAACATTTTCCTTTAAAATAATTTAATTTAGAAATCACATAGAATGAGACAGCTGTTTCAATTGAGTCTGGAGACTACACATACCCAGCCGGTGCAAGTGAAGGAAATTAGGGGCGTATAAATATATAAGATAAAATGCTTTTCACAAAAAAAAAAAAGAGAAGCTGTGATTGTCACAGATGTATAGTCTTGTGTAGTGTCTAGTCTTACCAATCCTGTTTCCTCAAATCTCTTTTTGTCTGCACTGTCAATCACATAAATCTATAGGGAGAGAGAAAGGGGACTATTAAAGAGAATAAAAGCTTTTTGAGTGATACACAATACAGAAATATAATTACATATGTGATTGTGTACTCTCAGCATGGTCAGTGTCACTGAGAAAGGTAACTCCGGAAATCTCCGCCTGAACACTGCTGTCATACCAGTAAATCTGTGTTTTCCAGGTACTTCTTCCAGAATGGTCGAATCTTCCTCTGTCCTCCAATGTCCCACACATTCAGTTTCATGCCATCACAGGTCACACTTTTAATGTTGAAACCCTGAAATAACAACATTGTAAATGTAAATCTGGAAAATGTTATAAAATCCTTTTGAGTGTTTGTTTCTGAAACCTTTTAATATCACTTTTAAATTATTTTGGAGAAAGAAATCTCACAATTGGGAATTTCTCACATTTTCCAAAGTGACTTTAAATTTCACAACTGTCACTTTAAATCTAACAATTATGACTTTATTTATCACAATATGACTCACACGTGTGACTTTAAATCTCACAATATGGCTTTAATTTTCACAGTTATAGCTATACATTGTTATTGTACATTTAGAAATGCACACCTGTGATCTTCAGACATCTTAACAGTTGATATCTCACACGTGTCTTCAAATCTCACAGTTGTTACTATATATCACGTTTGTAAACATACATTTGACAATTGTCTTATAATATCTCATAATAGTGACTTTAAAGGGACAGATAAGTGAGTAACAATATTTATTTAAACAGAATGAATTGGATACAACAGTCTTTGAAGAGTTGAGGAACACAGACGGAGATCTATGAGGTCTTGAATGTAGATGGAATACTTTCTGTTACAGGTGAACGGAGATGAACACAGAGACAGACAAATGACCACACACCACAGACTGTGTGGTGTGTGCTTTTATGTGGTGGCTGATGAGTGTCTTAATTGGATCCAGGTGGTGGTGTCAGGTGGTGATCAGTACTTCAGGTGAGAGTGAGCGTAGGTGACTGGGTGTGGATGCAACATTACATCAAAAATCCACTATAACAACATCAGAAACAACAGGGGAGGGAGGGTGGGTGCCCTAGAGGCAGGACGAGGGAGCAGAGTCATGGACTGCCTCCAGGGCGGATCGGGAGTCACAGGAGAGCATAGTGGATCAGGAGCCCTGGGAGGCCATGGCGAATCTGGAGCCACTGGAAGGCATGGTGGATCGGGAGCCCTGGGCGTTACCGGGTCCCAAGTCCAAACCCCCACCCACCCTTTCCACAACCATGACTACGTATACTGGCCCCCTCAAAATTTTCTTGGGGAGGTTCACCACCCTCAGGTGCCATGGCTCATGTGGGTGCCCAGGAAAGTGGCGCCTGGTGGACGGTCAGAAGGGGCAGGTTCCTGCAGCGCAAACTCAGGGGTAAACTGGAACGGCCCTGCTAGCCGAAACTCTGGTGCAGGACCTGGGGACTGTGGACTGGAATCCACATGGATTGGGATCAGCACTTCTGGCTGAGACTCTGGAGCAGGCTTTAAAAACAGCGGACTGGAGTTGGCATGGCTTCCTCTGCCACAAATCCAGAACATGGCTTGTTTCCAATAAACTGCAATCCGTGGAGAATTGGAACACCTCCTCCGGCCTCATGTCATGTACGGGGTCAGGGGACGGCTCTCTTGCCTGTATTTCTGAAACCGGACTACAAACCATCGGACGGGGATTCGCGGGGAGCTGGAGTGGCTTATGGAGAGTCGGCACTGGACACTCTCTGGCGCGTGTATCCATGGTGTAGGCACCGGACAGTGATATCATGGTACGGGGATGGGTCGGCATTCTGGCTGTGTGGGGTTTAGATGGCATCTTCCAATTGCCAGCCGTGGATCACGCAGCTGTAGCGCAGGTATAGAATGGCGTTCTGACGATGTGAACCTGAACCAGGACTCTTGTGGTATGGGTATCGATGAAAGTCCTAGGAGGAGGCGGTGAAGGATTTCCTCGGCTCCATACATTCTCTGCTTCAGTTTTGGTCTGAGCTTCTGTAATGAAGCGGACGGAACCCAGGTGATAAGTGAGTAATAATATTTATTTAAACAGAATGAATTGGATACAACAGTCTTTCAAGAGGTGAGGTGAACAGAGACAATGATGAACACAGTAACGGAGACAGACTAACTGGACGACCACAACCACACACCACAGACACTGGAGAGACGAAAAGGAAATCCTTGGGACCTGGAGACACATGGAGGAGCGAGGAGCACACTAGAAGGGAGCAGGTAAGAGTACAGGTAAGTATCAGAGTAGAGTGAGTCCACTTTCGTAAATACGAGCTTGGACGATGAGTGCTGTGTGGTGTGTGCCTTTATGTGGTGGCTGATGAGTGTCTTGATTGGATCCAGGTGGTGGTGTTTACTACTTCAGGTGAGAGTGAGCGTAGGTGACTGGGTGAAGGTGGAGCCTGGTGTGGATTCAACATAGATAACCCAAAAATGAACATTCTGTTATTAATTACTCACCCTCATATTATTTCAAAGGTCCCGTAAAACCTTCTTCAGAAGATATGGTTCAGAAAGCTTTTGGATTTCATCAAACATATCTTAATTTGTGTTCTGAAGGTGAAAGGAGAACTTACAGGTTTGAAACAACACAAAGGTGAATAATTAATAATATAATTTTAAGTTTTGAGTGCAATCTAACAGTCAAAATTTAATATTTTGACTTTCTATCTCGCAAATTGTATTTGGTGGCTTTATATATCCTAAATGTGTTTCATAGTTGAAACTTTACCTATCTCATAATATGATTTCTTATATTATTTTTTTATTTTCTTGCTATGAAGCAGAAACAAGCTTTTTATAATGAAGGCTTGATTAGGTCACAATCCTAATCACACATAAAACACCAGATAGAGGCACGATGTATTTAAACTCTCCTAGTCTAAATTTATCCTGGCCCTGAGCAGCCTCCAACTACTGATACTTTATGGTTAAGTAATCTTTAACCGTGGGATTAAAGACAGTGTTGTGGTGCTATTCTTAGAGAGGATCTTCTCTCCCCACAGGCCTCAGCTCTTTACAGCTTTAACTGGCTGCAGCATATAATGTCTGTTAACAAAACACATGCTAAAAAGCAAATAGTCTCACATTACACCTAGGTCCCAGGATATTTTAATCAAGTAATGGTTTACCAACGTCTTAACTAGCAGCATGCTGTGCGGAGCAGAGCTCACAAGTATCCATGCTAAATGTTATGCTGCTAACAACCATACGTTTCAGCAGTTCTACAAATGGATGATACTGTCAATCAATGAGACGTGAATTCAGGCTTTGTATATATATATATATATATATATTTTTTTTTTTAAATTGATGTATTATCTCTATTAGTCTTGACTTTATGTTAATAACTAACACTAATACACACAGTGATGGTGTATTAGTGCTCTATCCCTGACCCCTCAACAGTAAACAGAGCGGCAAACCAGACTGACAACATTTGATCCTATTAACTTTTTTAGAAGATTGAGATGTTTTCATGTCTAGCTATTTTAGTATCCGCCATCAAGTGGTTAGCTAGCAGTGATTGTAGTCTATGCTTTGTTTATTTCTCTTTTGTCTGATGGCTTGTAGGTGAAACAACATTAAGTGGATCATTTTCGTCATGCTATGATAACACATACAATCAAATAAAAATCATACATTTTTTAAGGGGGTCAAAGGGCAAGACTAGATGCTTTTTGATGACAACTGAAAGAGCTGACATTTAACCATCATTCTTATAAAGGTTAAAACTGTTATTGTACATCATTTCTAAATGGAATGGGTGCTTACCTTAGACTAAAAGGTTACTGTATTAGAAGCTGTGTATTCTTAAAAAATATATTTTCTGCAAATTGCATATAAAGTGAAAAAATATAATATTATTGATGGGTCTGAGGATTGATAGATTGATTTGTTTCAATATTTTAATTAGTATTTTCATAAGAGAAATATAAATCAATTAGTCACTTTATTTCTCATATCCTTCACTTTTTTAAAAATATGCTGTGAAATATTATTATATTATATTATACTTAATCCACAGAATACTCTCTTTTCTCTCTCTTAGGCAGACCCCCAAAAAGTTACCCCAAATTCAGAGATGTAATCACGTTTCACTGTGCTATTCATTTACAGTCTGTCTCTTTATCACTGATTAACCTGATTCATCCATTTTGGTTGTACAGTCAAGTGTTATTCAAGATGCAGCTAAAGATACACATTGGTTTCATGCCAAAGAATGACTATACCGCCATCATTTTCAATTCTGTATAATAATTAAACTAAAGTGTAACTGTCAAAAGCTTTATGGTTGTCTCTACTGAATTTTTTAAACAGTAAAAAACTGCAAGAAACGTCTTAACATTTCACACCAGCTAATAACTTCACACCTTTCAACAGCCTCAGCAAATTAGGCTGAATTACCCATGAGACATGTTTTTTGCCATACATAACACATCATTAAAAAGCAAATGTACATTCTGGAATGTCAGCTGGCTTGCTGCTTTTATAACTACTTGTGTCCTGGTTGTCAAAGTAATTTTTTAAACTAGCATATTAAAAAAGAGCAAGAGCAAACTATAAAACAATCTAGTGCTTCAAAAGTCGCCAGAGGATGCTCTTCTCACCTGAGTTGGAGTGATGGTGTTCACATCTTCTGAGGCGAGTTGCTTTAACAAAGTGGTTTTTCCAGCATTATCGAGACCGAGAAGAACTATCCGCAGCTCTTGCTCAGTAGTGCCCTTTAGCTTCTCAATGACTGAAAACAAACCCTTGAAAACAAACATTTGTGCCTAAAAGTTTTAGTTCAAATATTCAAGTTAAGTTTTAGGTATATTTCTGAAATCTATTCATCAAAACAAAGTGTATAACATAAAAAAAAACTAAAAAACTATTCTTTTATTTTAAAAGGCCTATCAAAACTCGTACCTTTTGGACTTCTCCCATAGTGCCGTGAATTTTGTGGTAGGAAGAGGATGTGGAGAGAGATGAAAAGGCGCAGCTACATTCTATGCAGGATATATCCAGGGAAGTGTGTGGTTTTCTTATTTGTGGACTGCTTTCTGGGTCTTCTTTCCTCCAAATACTTGTTCTTCACTTGTACCTTTCCTTCTCTTTGCGTCTGGCCTTCTTCTTATGTGACATAGGAGAGGAAGTGGAGGTGGGTGAAAGTGGGGGAGGGGTTGGATTAGTAGGCCACAATTAGCAATCTCTCCGCCCGCCTCCCCTCCACTCGTCTCCTCCAGCACATCTCCAGCATTAAAGACTTACCTGGATTATCCTTAACAACCACCTGCTTCAGGACAGGCCTCTGAGACTCTCTGTGCTCACTTCTAGACTTTACTATGTTGTCATCTTTTGGGTGTTGGGTAGCCCCCATATCTTACTAGCTGTTTTCTGGACCAATAAGTTACCAGGACAAACAAACTAAGCAAATAATGTGGGATAAGATCTTGTGTCATTCTCAACTGTTCGTTTTTTAGAGACAGTGAATGCAGAATCACAATACCTCTCCCAAGCAGCAGAGGGCAGTAGTGTTTATATTTGAAATTTGGGTTCTTCAGGGTGTAATGCGAGGTAAGCAAATAGTGTTAGGGTAAAGATCAAGGGACTAGGGTTGGCTAATAGAGGGCTGCAGACTGACATACTGTACTTTCGTAGACTGAAAACGCTTGGTTCTATCATTCTGAAGTCAGTGGAATTGAATGGTTTATGGTTTATGTATATTAGTGCTGTCAAATAATTAATTGCGATTAATCCCATCCAAAATAAAAGTTTTTGTTTACGAAATATATGTGTGTATACTGTGTATATTTATTTTGTATATATAAATATAAACACATGTATATATTTAAGAAAATGTATATTTTTAAATTAATATATTAATTCATATAATAATCTAAATATATAAATGTATATTTATGTAAATATTTTCCAAATATATACTGTATATGTGTGAATTCATATATAAATGATATATATACACAGTACAAATGTATTGTGTAAACAAAAACTTTTATTTTGGATGTCATTCATCGTTATCAATCTTTTTTTTTAAATTTTTTATATTTTTATACTACCATTTTTATATCAGATTTTGAGAAATCACAAAATGGGGGATACATTAAAAAATTATATTAATGATAAAAATATAGATCTAATATCCTAAAATAGATAATAATAGTAAAAAAAAACATTTTGTGATTGCACAATAATGTCACATGACATTTATAGCTCAGGTGATTGGCTTGCCACACTAGGGTAAAAGTTATTGTGTATAAATTTTGAGATGGAATTTTCTATTTAGCTGTCAAATAATAATTCTCAATTGTAAACCTATAAACCAGTTTAGTTATTAAGAATCAGAATCATATATATATATATATATATATATATATATATAATTTATTATATCAGAATATAGTAAATTCCACTATAGTTACAATGTCAAGACCACTTATCATCTCTATATATTTAGTTCTTTTGCATGGGATTGAAATAGAGAATCTTTATTCCAAGAATCGACTTTTGAATCTGTAAAGCTACTTTCTCTTCCAGCATAAGACCTCGGTAAGATACAAGCAGGCAGATTAGGCTTCAGATCTGTTTCGGTAGCAGTATAATAGAGGCCTTCATCAAGACTTCATCTTTCCCTTGCAGGAATACTTCCCCAGGGATTAGAAATGGTCCTTCTCTTTCTTTGTATTAATTCAAGGAGCCACAATATTCCTTTCTCCCTGTTAATAAAAGCAACGTGGAGCCTCTCTATCCACAGAGCAGTCAGAATCCAGACTCACAATGCAGAAGATCCCTGGTGCATTATCACTGCCCTGCAGACGCACTGAACTCTTTAGTTGGCTGTTTGCTCTTGTAGGGATTCTATAATATTCTGAGGAATGAGGAACCAATTACTGAAAGACCAACTCACTCCTCCAAAGATGTTATAGCATGGATCAGCTTCTCTTGTTACTGCCTTTACTGCCAATCCTCTTTTGCATGAGCTAAACTTCGAAAGTTATTACTCATTCTTTGATGATATGTAGCATCTCTGACATTTCCCACAGACTAGCATGTTAATTATGGCATCATCAGTAGCAAAACGTACATTAATTTTGGTCTCCATGATTACATTAGCCTACAAGTCACATATATGGATGTCAACTTGATTGAAATTAATTGATCCCTTAGGAAAATATAAAATCACAAATGAGATCTCATTAATGTTTGCTCTCCAGTTTCTTACATTTTTTTTTTCCCCTGAGCAAAATCTTGACATTGTCACACTGTATTTTTTTTTCTATTTTGTAAACTCTTAAATTCTAAGGCTGTAACGAGGTGCTATAAAGCATTTTTAAAAGTTGAAACAGAAAAAATTATTTGAAAAAAAATAAATAAATATATATTTATAATATATCATTGTATATATATATATATATACATATATATATATATCATCAATGAAACGTATTAAGGTTTCTACAAAAAAAAAAAAAAATTAAGTGGTGCAAGTGTTTTTAACTTTAATAATAAAACAAATGTTTCTTTAGCAGCAGCCTATTAGCGTATTAGAATGATTTCTAAAGGATTATGTGATACTGGAGACTGGAATGATGATGTTAAAAAAATAAATTATATTTTAAAATGACAAATTATATCGTAAAATATGTAAAAAATTTAACGAGTAGTGGAAAATAAGAAAACATTTAAAAATTCAGACCAACTTCAAACATTTGAATGGTAGTTTATAATTATTTAAAATGTAAACATATGTATTTAAAATAAATACAAAGTGTACAGAATTCAAACTATTGTTACCATTTTATTCAGCTTTTTATAGTTTATGATGCTAAAATGAGTTATTACTGGAATGGTGGATTAAAAATAATATTATTGTACACATATACTTTGTTTTGAGTTTTTTTTTCTTTACAGTGTATAGTCTTTCTACTTGAAAACATCTAGCAAGCTTCATATTTTATATTACACAATGGTGATCATAATATTTTGGATCTGTTTCCTTAAAAAGTTAGCAAACACTTCTAACAAGATAACATTTTTCACCAAATTAACCACTTTATATTGTCCACATTTTTTATAGCTTTACACTCAGACTGTATATCAATAGTTTTCCTCATATGTGCCTTTATTTTGTTGTTTCTCTATGGTTATTCTTCATATGAACATAACTGCTATTTCCACTAAGTTGTCCCAAGTCATAATGTGACTGAATCTACTATTCATGATACATCACGGTCATTCTAAAACAATACACAAACAATTCTACTCATTATTCTGCATCTTATGTGACACCCAAGTCTGTTAGTCTAAGTATCTGAATATGAACATCACGACAAACTCTTTCTTTCGTTTTTGCTAAGGGTCATTAATTACCACATTTGCTTTCTTCTCAAACATACAGGAACACAAATGCCTTTGTTGCTGGCTGAGCTCATCTCTCCAGCTGTGAGAGTGGTGTAGAGTGGAATGGTGAACGGGCTTATGGTCGCACGGACTGCTGCACTGATGAATTTAGAGGAACAGGTGTCAGCCATCGCAGAACAGAAGGAGCTTTGGTGACGCAAAACAGAACTGGTTCCGGATGGTTTTCTGGTCTGGACCTGCTTTGACCAGTTTGGATGATTGGCTGGACACGATGGTGAAGAAAAACTTCTTCAAAAAGGACTACACAAAATCACTGTCTCGTTTGACAATAAAACTTTGAACATCTGATCATGATCTAATTACTGTTAGTATTGTTATACAAGAAGAAGGTTACGCAATTCTATTTAGAAGCTAGTGTACAGAAAAAAAGGCCCTTCATGGAAAAACATCAATCCATTAAACCACTGCTGATAAAAAGTTTCATTTGAGTTCATAAGACTCAAATACATCATTAAAGCATTCGAAGTTTAAACCGTTGCTTAAAAACTGTAAATGTTACAGTATAAAACTGTAAATTACAAACAAGAAAATTTTAATGTAAACCAGTAAATTCAACAACGCACACTGCTATTAAACTCTTTACGTTTAACATAGTGACAACCACCATATTAATGCAGTTGGTAAAAGTGAAAGCTACATGAAAAATCAAAGCTCATCACAAGTATCTTTGCCGCAAGCAGAAGTATACACTAATATATATAAGGTGCACACAAACACAAAACACCAATGACACTTAAATAACGCAATAACATTCGTCAAACAACAGAGGATTTAACATAAAGCCCAAATGGACATAAACAATAACAAAAGCTATTAAAAAAGCATTATTTAAGCAAACAATTCTGGGAATATCAGTTTACAGTTTTTATCTGTAAATTTTACATTGATTTGTTCTAATTACTTTTAAAAATTATTTTTGAACCTTTTACTGTATTATTTTTACCAATTAAGAACCTTTTACTGTAAAATTAACATTCATTTTACAATTAATATTGATTAGTATTGATTGAATTTACAGTTTTATCCTGTATAGTACAGGAATTTACTGTTAACCTGTTAAGATGTTTTTTTCCCATAGCGTTTTTACAAGACTTTACCTTTAAAACGATACCTATTTTTTACAGTGTGGATTTGAATTGTGTGGATTGCTTGTGGATTATTATTGTTTTCTAGCTTTTTCGGCTTTTATTCTGATGATTCTGAGGATCCATTGGGTGTGATGTAATGCTACTTTTCTCAAATCTGTTCTGATAAAAAAACATCTACATCTTGGATGGCATCTGTAATGTGTAATGTATGATCTTGGGATTAAATGTGTACCATGCATTGCCATTGCATGTAAAAGATGACCTTTCAATTTTTGTGTCCCAGTCATACTGTTCTGGATTATAGAGCTTTCGACTGAAAGAGGTTAAAGATGAAGACAAAATTTCAACAAATCACATTGGAAAGTGTGTTTCAGATAGACTGACCAAATGTATAAAGGCAAACATTTGCGACAAACACTTAATTTTATTTGTGTCTGCCAGTCATCCCTCTGGTTTCTCTTGATGATTGTTGCCTGAATGTGCGTCAGTGTGTTTTCCTTCTCAGTGACTTTTATACCCAGCAGCATTGTGTTTTATGGTGTTTGCACAGTGACACGTTGTTTCTGTGAGCCCAGAAGTTCTAGCGCAGATTTTGTATTACCTCACTGGTCTCCAGCACACAGCCAGCTTCATCATGGAGATCTCTCTGTCTCATCACCAACAGAAACCATCCGTCCAGTCCAAAGAAAAGGTAGCCGATTTCCCTTTCACTGTATTTACATCTGTATTTCTTATACATCTGAGGAGGTAGAATAGGTGATAGGTGTTTATACAAATATATTTGGATTCTTTATGTTTAGGGTATAATTCAAAACTGAATAAACACTTCGGTAACACTTTAGAATAACGTTCCGTTGTAAGTCATTTAGAAGTGATTAGTTAATGATGAAATGTTTATCTACAAAACATTCACAAAGTCATTTACAAGTTGTGCTATGTTGAAAAGCACAATTTTTTTTTTTTTAATAAAGTGTGTAAACCCTTTGTCTCATTAGGACAGATGATTGTGTTCTGTGTGGAGTGTGTGGGATCTACTGA
>JAUCMU010000046.1:10447084-10457508 GCA_032275025.1 Enteromius treurensis | reverse complement strand
AGGCATTGATGCTATGGACTGGCCCGCCCGTTCCCCAGACCTGAATCCAATTGAGCACATCTGGGACATCATGTCTCGCTCCATCCACCAACACCACATACTGTCTAGGAGTTGGCAGATGCTTTAGTCCAGGGTCTGGAAGGAGATCCCTCAGGAGATCATCCTCCACCTCAACAGGAGCATGCCCAGGCATTGTAGGGAGGTCATACAGGCACGTGGAGGCTACACACACTACTGAGCCTCATTTTTGACCTGTTTTAAGGACGTTACATCATTGGATCAGCCTTGATTGTGTTTTTCCACTTCAATTTTGAGTGAGACACCAAATCCAGACCTGCATGGGTTGATAATTTTTATTTTCATTAAAAAACAAAGTATTTAATAAGAATATTTAATTCATTTAGATCTAAGACGTTATTTTAGCGTTCCCTTTATTTTTTTGAGCTGTGTATTTGTTATGCAAAGCTACATTTTCAGCATTATTACTCCAGGGTCACATGTTCTTTCAGAATTAATTCTAATTTTAGTTTGATGCTAAAGAACCATTTGTTATTGTGCTGCTTAATATGTTCGTGTTACATTATTTTCAGGATTCTTAGAGGAATAGAAAGTTTACAGAGTTAGTCCACTCAACAATTAAAAATTCTGTCATGAATTACTTACCCTCATGTCGTTCCAAACCCATAAGACCTTTGTTCATCTTCAGAACACAAATTAAGATATTTGTGATGATATCAGAGAGCCATCTGACCCTCCATAGACAGCAACACAACTGAAATGATCCCAAATCCAGTAACATGGTAAAAACATTGGTAAATCAATCCATGTGACTTCAGTTTTGCGATGCTAGGAGTTTTGCTTATTATTATTTATTTTTTATTATTTTTTTGCGGAAAGAAAACTCAACCGTTCTTCTCCCCTCACTTACGTCTTTTGCCATTTTAGAGAGCATCACAACACATGCGTAAACAACCTCAGCGCTTTGCCCTGGATGTAAACAAGATGGATTAGGTCCAATATGTAAAGTTTACATATGCGTTGCATTGTGATACTCTCTAAAAGGGCGGAAGACATAAGTCAGGGGAGAATGGTTGAGTAAATTATGTTATTTTTTTGAGCGACTGATGTCACATGGACTGTTTTACCAATGTTTTTACTTCGTTTCTGGATCCAGGGGCCTGTTCCATAAACCAAGATTAGAGTATAAGCCAGGCTTATTTTAGTTAGTCTGACTTATTGCCAGTTAATTTGTTACAAAATAAGTCAGACTATCTGCCATACGCCTGGCTTATTTGGTAAACTTGTTTTATGGAACAGGCCCCAGGAATCATTTTAGTTGTGTTGCTGTCTATGGAGGGTCAGAAAGCTCTCGAAGGACGAAGGTCTTACGGGTTTGGAACAACCTGAGGGTGAGTTATTCATGACAGAATTGAACTAACCCTTTAAAACAAGTGCATTTGAAATATAATTTCTATAATTACACTATTGCATTCCATTTCTATCTCTTTCCTAGCCCTTTGATCAATTTAATGTATCATTGCTGAATAAAACGATTGATTTCATAATATAGACTTTGATTTAATTACATTTTAGCAAAATTGGTCACCCCTGAAAATTACAGTTCTGCTTTTGTTTTGTCAAAAAGTGACCCAACTGAAATGACTACATTATTTTTACCATCTTTTTTGATCATTTATGCAGGATCCACAGTTTGGCATCCAAGCTGTAAACATTCACCCAGAGGCGAGGAGAGACAGCGGGTACGGTTCTTTTTTACACAGTTTTATGTTTACATGTGTGTCCTATGTCTGTATGTTGTTCTCAGCTAACACTTTTCTGAAAGTAAAGCCATAACATCTTTAGCGACGAGGTTGCACTGTCTCCTTGCTGCTGTTTTTAGTAGACTTGTCGCTCAAACAATCATCCCAGAATATATCTGGTCTGTAAGACTAGGTGGTTCACAGTCTTGTGTGATGTCCAACCAAACCCTGTGTCTTCCTCCACAGCTATTGCCTGCGTCTCTAGCTCTCCTCAGCAAAACAGAAAGGCAGGTACTGTACTCGCTGTTAGCTGCGCCATGGCATCGTATGACCATGTGCTGCCCCCTGGAGGCGGCGGGCTGCAGTGCTCCTAACTTGCAGCGCTTCAACCGCCTGCTCTCAGTTTTAGCCATAACCCCTCATTAACATCTGGTTTATTCCATCTCACAGACGCTAGTGCTACAGAACAGATAGTTCAGCCCAGTTCCTCTGTTTATTGGGCCAAACAGGCCTCAAAATCAAGCTAAGCTGCTGTAATCATGCATGGTGCATTTCAACATTTCAGTATGCTGAGTAATATCAGATGCTCTTGCATTTTGATCCTCAAGCATTTCCTGCCATCGGAAACATGAAATTACCATCGAGTCTCATTCATTGAGTGGAAGGCAAATGAATGATAACTTTTTTTAGCTGCAAGGATGCTGTCATCATTTAGTCCTATCCTTCACAATATATTGTGTTCAAATTTTCTTACATTTATATTTGAGTATGTATATTTCGATGCTAATAAGGATGGATGTATTTGTTATATATTTTTGTCATACTTCTTTTAGATTTGTTGTGCAGCCTTTGTTGTTTATGATGAGTCTTAGCCTTAATCAGCTGACTGAATTTTTGCAGCATGAATATTTTGATATATCATAATGTATCTCTTTAGAGCCATGTGTAAGCAGTCACAAAATGTGTTGACGTATAAAATGTTGACTACATTAGGCTCATAATGCAGCTCTTCTGGTAAAGGCTAAAATTTATCCTGTAAAAATAATCACCTGAGTGGTGAACATCCTGTTGTTTAGAAGAAAATGCAAATGTTTTTTATATAATTTATTGCTTATGCATGGTTGTTGGTTCTAAACATGTGCTTGTTCCGCAGCCGACACGCTCGTCATCCGAGAGTATATGTTCCAGACCTGGTTCAAGCATACCTAGCTCACCGGGTCACACCATATATGTAAGTCCATCACAATATATTTACACACACAAAAAAAAGTTATTTTAAATTGTAGCAATATTTCACAATATTACAATTTTTACTCTATTTTTAATTAGAAAAAAGCACTCTTGGTGACATTTATCACCAAACATGTATTTGAACGTATCTTTGTTCAGTGTAATTATACATATAAGGACTGAGTAATATTAACTACAATATTACTACTCTATGGTTAGGGTTAGAAGTAGAGTTTGACTTATTTGCATGTAATTATGCATAATTTATTGTTATTGTAATAGTAAGTGCATATAACGTACAACAAGGACACCTTAAGATAAAGTGTTACCAAAACCTTTTAAAAACTTGTAGAGGAAAAAAAAAGCTTATTTCTCAAATATCTATAACTATCATACATTTTATTGATTTTTACAGTGTTATAAATTCCAAGACCTCCTTCATGAACAAACTTCCTGCCTAAAGTATTTTGAAATAAAAAGCTTGTTGAATTCCACAAATCAAAAATAAATAAATAAATACATTGCAATGAACAGTGCTTGCATTTTAATGCATTGTATTTTCGTGGCTTGCATTTTTATGCGCTGCATTTTAACATGGTTGTATATTTACGTAGTGAAACATTTCAAATGGAAAAATTTTCATGGTTAAAATTCAGTAATCAATATTCACCTTACAAAGTTCATTTTCAAAATATTCAGTTTGTTTAACAATTCGTCTTAGCAACTTTCGGTTAGTTTTATTTCACTTTACAAATTCGCTGCTTCAAATGCGACAGAGCGCACATCCGGGAACTGCAGGAAAAGCTGTAGATTACCGATCCAAAAAGCCATCTGCTGTTAGACGTCTTCACCAGCGGGTGGTGCTCGCGGCTTTGAGTGTGAACATCTTCATCAAAGTGTTTGCTGTAAGATATTATTTTAGGGCTGCGCTGCGCTTTAGGGCTGTTTCGTTTTCACAGGGGGGCACACTTTATTTCTGATCTCAGAAATAGACATTCCCCAGAACGAAAACATTATATTTATGGGATATATATTTCCAGGCCAATTGCCCTGTTTACATGATCAAGAGCGAGCTTAATATTGAGAACGAACAAAGTTCATTTTATCTACTTAATGAATATTGCGGAGAAAATCATGTATTCAGCAGCCTTAAAGAAGCTCTCATCTCTACAACGGGGACTACAGGAGGAAGGCAGGAAGCTATAATAACAAGGAGTAGCGGCCGCACGCAAATATAGCAGCACGGAAATAATGATTCAGAGACATAACGTTTTATTTTAGGATTTGTATCAAAAAACAGCGCAGCCCTAAAATATTATCTTACAGCAAACACTTTGATGAAGACGTTCACACTCAAAGCCGCGAGCACCACCCGCTGGTGAAGACGTCTAACAGCAGACGGCGTCTTTGATCGGTAATCTACTGCTTTTCCTGCAGTTCCCAGATGTGCGCTGTCGTATTTGAACCACTGAATTTTCGGAAGCAAATTTGTAAAGTGAAATAAAACAAACCGAAAGTTGCCTGAAGAATATTATTGCTGGAATTATTAAATATACTGAATATTTTCAAAAGGAACTTTGTGAGGTGAATAATGATTCCTGAATTGTAACAATAAAAATGTTTGTGAAATGTTTCCATTTGAAATATTCACTACATAAAAATATAAAACCATGTTAAAACGCAGCGCATAAAAATGCAAGCCATGGAAATACAATGCATTAAAATGCAGGCACAGTTAATTGCAATGTTTTTTTGTTTTTTTTTGATTTGTGGAATTCAACAAGCTTTTTATTTCAAATACTTTAGGCAGGATTTTTGTCCCATAGACAAATACTGTAGATGAATAGACAGACACTAAACCTGTCCCACACTCGACTCAATGATATATAGATTGAATTTATCAACATTTATACAATAGGAAATTTAGATTTATTTTTCTTTCCTGGAACCAATCCCACTCTAAGATGAAAAACATCTCTCTATAGTAGGTGTTGATCAGGTCAGCAGCCCCAAAGGGAACTTCTCACCTTCTTCATTACAAGTAAGTCTACCACTTTAGGACAGCAGAACTTCATATCTTGATTTCCTTCAGTCCTTCTTTGTGGTCTAAAATCTTAAGCATCTGTCAACAGGATCGGAGAGGTGCTGTGGATGCAAACATGTTCCCTCCAGGGATTTCCAGATCAGCTTCCCGTCAAAAGAACCCTGGATTGAGGAGGACCTATGACATGGAGGGTAAATGATGATTAACTAATTTCTGTTCTCTTGGTATTTACTCAATCTGCTCATCTAAATGTATTGGGACTTTCAGGTTTGGTGGAGTTGCTAAACCGAGCTCAGTGCTGCAGTGCTGATGATCAGCGAGGCCTCCTGAAGAAAGAACATCTAATGCTGCCTCAGTTCCTCCAGTTACCCCTGGAAGAAGTGGAGGAAGCGGAGACAAACAAATCACTGGATGAGTCCTGCTGCAGTATGGGGTCTCTCGAAGTGGATTCTCCTAGAGTACAATCAGACACATTAGAGAAGGAACAATCAGAGAATGAGTGCTCAAACCCAGCTCGAGAAACTGTGGTGTGAGCTAAACGGACCTGTTACATCTTTTGCTTCAATGATCTGTCACAGTGGAGCATGGAGAATAGAGAATAATGTTTCAGCAATGTGAACATGGCGGTATTTAATGATGGACAAATAAGGATTTAAAAAAAAAAATGAAATATGGAATATTGTTTACAGTAGATGTTAATGTCCAGCTGCTTATTTATTTTAAAATGATTCAAATAAGAAAAATGCATTTTGTGTTCATAATGACATTGCGCACTTGGCTTGAAGGTTAAACATTATATAATGCATTAGTTATCAGGAAGAAACATATATATAAAGCATTTATTAGGCTGGATGAATTTTTAATTTATAAATGTATGAATGTGCCTTTAATATTAAAAACATGTTAGTGTATGTAAAAAGTTACATTACTATTTTAAGTCTTTATTGACTTTCCTTAGTAACATTTCTGGGTGAAACAGGATATTTTAAAAACAAAGGACATAACTTAATTATTATTATTTTTTTTTTCCTGATAATATTTTTTTCCTTGAATGGATAATGAAAAGTAGGGTTCCATACTGTGTTTCATACCAGAATGACTGGAGTTTTGGAAGCTCAACTTCACACTTCTACTCACAACTCAAGTTTTAGTGAGTTGTCTTATTATTACTAAATTTAAGTCAATGGCAGCTCTATGAAAGGTACATAGAAAGAGTTAAATGAGCAAATTTGGGGTCTCTAGGACCTACTCTATAGTGCCACCACCAGTTCAAAATGCAATTTTCCAATGGTTATAACTTTTGAGTACACCTAATTATGGCCTCAAGACGATGCAATTCAGTATTACAAGCCATTTTAAAATGAACTACATTCCATTTTTCACACTTCTTTCAAATTTAAACCAATCTGAGCAACACTGAACAGAAGTTTCATACTAATTTGTGTTTAAATGGGTCATATGGGGTCGGGCTTGTGGGGGCAAAAACGTTTGAAATGTTTTTCAGAAAATCATAAACTTTGGTGTGGTTGATTGACAACATACTCAATACCAAAGACTTTTACAGCCAGCACCAGCTACCATTCAGAAGGCTTTAACAAAAATGCTTATAACTTGTAACTTGCTTCTAACTACATACAAAATGTATTTGGTGACATTACATTGCCTGATTAATGCTGATTTCGATTATATCTCACGTCAACATTTTGCTGGTCCACTACTATTAGATGCAGTATTTCGCTGCTTTTACAAATTGTTTAAGCTTTTGTATAAAATCTGTTCCTTTTTGGTGCAGCTTCAGATAGTTCTGAGCATAAAATAACAGTCCTGCAATACAAAACCTTATGCATTTTTTGTTTGCCTTTGAAGTGCACATTGTAGTCCCTTGACTTGTTTCCTGTGACATGCTTGTTGAGCTTGCTTTACTTGCTGTGCTTACTGTAATTTCCATTCTTGCTGTTTTTGTTGTGTTTACTGTGCTTTCAGTGCTTGGAGCTGAATTGCTATTTGCAGCTATATTCTTATATATTCTCTACAACATTTAATGTAACAGATAACACAGTTTTATGCGATGGTTTGCAGAATGTAATCTTACTTCCTAAACCATGTAACTGCATTATCTGTTCTGAGATAACAACAACAACAACCTAAGCCTCTTTATTTAGTCACTATACTATCTAAAAGCTGTATTCCTACAAAAGTATGGAATAGTTAACATTAACCTGTATGTTACAAGTTACATAACCCAAATAGGAAAAACATTTGAGGTTGTTTCAATTAATTACATTTTGTTGAAAGATTATGAAAACATTATTTTGTGTGCTTCCACAATAACAAATGAACCTAAATGAAATACTATAATTTTTTTTTTCATGTTGATTTTAATGGCTTAAAATATTGATAATGTCTGGGCTTCCGTGGGGAGCTTTCGAGGTTTGTTGGGATTCGCACACTCATGGTGTGTCTACTGAAGATATGCAACTGCCCTGGGGTGAATAGAGAGAGAATGACAGAAATGAAAGGAGGTAAATTAGAGGCAGGAAGAACGAAGGAGCTAATGCATGGAGTGTTAGCCCTAGGCTTTAATAACACACACACATTTTGCCCTAGTGCACCTTGTCCTCAGGAAAGTCTTCATCAGGAAAATTTTTTATGGTCTCAGAATGGATATTGTGTAGTGAAGTAATCAGACTCAATCAGATGACCAGCCCCCAAGCTAGGCACGGATAGAAAGAAAGAGAAAGGGAGAGCGAGAATGAGAAAAGAGAAGGGATGGGAAGGCAGAGAGAGAAAGAAGACTGAAGGGAGGGAGGCGAATCAGTGAGGTGAGGATTCTGCCTTACATCACTGAGCATGTCTTTGTGAGGATACGATTGCTAATGTTCTAACTCGTTTTTTAAAGGTCTATTTTGTGTTGTTTGAAGCAGAACAGTGCTGCACAACTGCGTGTCTGTCCTCAATGAGTGTATACTGAAAAAACAACAGGTTTCTTCAAGGTAAGACCACTTTAACAAACTCCAATATGTTTCTTTTATTATAGTTTGTTTCTGTTAAATGCAGCCTATTCACTAGATTGATGTTTTATTTTTTTGTTTTAATATTTATTTATTTTATTAATTAATTCTTTTTAGTCCAGGGTGTTGATGTCATTTTAACCCTTTCTGAAGCAGAACAGTTCAATGAAAAACAGAGAGTCCGCCACACAAACACACACACACACACACACACACACACACACACGCACGCACACACAGATATGCGCACGCTTGTTTTTCTTTCACATTGGGGACTTTCCATCGGCTTTTGTTGTTTTTAATACTGAGCTAATGGTATGTCACATCCCTTAACCCTACACATAACATTTTTCAGTTTCATTAAGAGGTTATTTTGCCTATTATTTCGCTGTTTTCCATCTTGGGGACCATTAGCCAGTCACCACAGTGTAGATGATTTCAGGTTTTACTATCTTTTTAGCGACAATCAGCCCCTACATTGCACTGTAGATAGACCCAGACAAATAGCTGAACCTCACTTCCCACAGAGTTCATTCAAATTAGCCAAATGAATCATATGATGTGTACTGTATATTATTAAATTTGCTTGTTAAAATGCACTAGATGTCATTCTTTCTCAAGTATGAAATGCTATGTCAGATGCTATACAATGTCAAACTGTTCATCTAAAATAGGCTAATATGTAGTTAAGTGGTCAAAAGTAATTTATTACAAGCTATACACAGAAGTGTTTTAGTACTGTTGTTATATCAGACAATTCTACTTTCATAAACCAAAGAATGTCTGTCGGTTGTACTGTACTTGAAGGTGCAGTAATGACATTTTAATTAAACATTATGAGGTCCAAAAAAAGGTGTATGTATGTGTATAAATTCCTTGATTGATTAAAATCACCAAATAAACTTTGAGGTAAACTTCTCACATTGACTCGCATAAAACTGAATAAAGCATGTGATGTATTCCCATTTTAAACTATTTTTTTTTGTTCACAACATGTCTAAAACTAATCTGAGATGAATCGTTAGAATTAGTTGGCTTGGTTTATGGAATGTAACTGTCTTGACTCATCTGCCAGTTAATTGTTCACAACAGAGATAAAGTACACAATAAAGACTATTTTGAACAACATGAATGATTCAGTATATAAAAAGGTGAGGTCAGGCAAGTTAAATGAGTCAAGCTAATAATTTTCCATTGCTAATTTGAATAAACTGAAACCGCATTGTTGTAACCGTTCTCCAGAACACTCTGCACAGGCACAAAGTTTAGCTTGCTCTGTTTTGAATGATGAAAAATCACATTTAGAGACCGGGGTCCCTGTAATCTAAACCCACCCTGGAGGGACATCGCCCGTCACATTCATTCCTTCATCTGTCAGGCTCCTGGTACCGGCTTGTTGCCATGGTAATACCGTCTGGTGATGCAGTCGGAAGAGCTGTAGAGTCCTAATTGGCCTCAGTCCTTGGTGAGATTTTGAATAGCTCCTTCCGTGCCATGTTCTTGTTTAGAATAAGTATTGAATACCTATTAAGAACCTGTTGCAGTAGGAAAACGGAGGCAATTTTCTTTTTATGTTTCCTCTTGCTTAATATTTGCATCTCATTTGAAAACACTACCACCCTCGCTATTTATCTAGGTATCTATTTTTTATTTCGTCGTCTCTCTCCTGCCAGCAAATACACAGTGCGTGCAACAGGGTTGATGGTTTGATGAGTCACCATCTGCTGTCTTCTAGGTGCCTACATTTGCACCAATCTCATGTTTGAGGTTAGACGCGTCTCAGTTGGTGGTCTTCTTCTAGTTGATCCTGCAGGCAGAGTTGCAAAATTTCATGTTATTGGAATGCTTCAACCTGCGGACATGAAAAACAACTAATGGCAACAGTGTTAAATAATACCTTATTCAGCAGGAAAACTGCAGACTTGGCAACATTCCCTGCAGGGCGACAATTTCTCTATAGTTTATGTTGTCTAACAACAACAGTAATAAAATAACTGATAGTTGCCTTCTGTGGCAAAATGAGGAACGAGGAGACGAGGGCTAAACTCAAGAACCAGGGGCCTCATGTATCAACGCTGCATACGCACAAAAACTGTGCATACGCCAGATTTCACGCTCACGTTGGGATTTACTAACAATGAAATGAACGTGCGAATGTGTGTTGGTTCACGTCAAGTCCATGTCTGGCACATGTCTATTTCTTGTGCGTATTTGCTTTATGTCCTTTGACGACTCCTAGAGGCAATGGTTTTAAATTGCTCACTACAAAGTATCAGAGTACCAAAACATGTGGAAAACATCACTATTAATGTAGAATTGGTAAAATGGGTTAATTGACACATTATTTTTATACCAATTATGTGATTTAGAACATATAAA
>JAUCMU010000046.1:10433745-10446984 GCA_032275025.1 Enteromius treurensis | reverse complement strand
ATCTTTCAAAAAATGGGCAAAAATTTTACACAAAACCATGTCAAATTAGCCATGCTATCCCCATGAATTAAAATTTAGAATGTGGGTATTTTATAAAGTGAATTTTACATAAAATGCTGTTTTTGCATATAAACGTATGATTTTTTATTATTTATTTAATAATTAATATAAATTAAAAAATAGCATAAATCCTACGAAAATTTCAGAAATGTGGAGTAAAAACATTAATAATCAGGAAAATAATTTAAAAAAAAATTTTTTTCCTATTATTTTGTTAAAAATTTGAAGTTTTGTTGCCTGGGGTCAAAATGACCCCAAAGTCCCTAAGTTGGATTCTAAAAAGAGGACCACATAAGGGGGTCGTATGATGCCATTTGATTTTCTATTTTTCCTTTTCTTTAGTTTATGTAGCTTTTTGTGCATGCATATATTCATATATTTGGGATGGAACAATTCAACTTAGTCGCAGTTAGATTTTTTTAATCACAGTTTTGGTACAGCAAAAAATACTGTCAAATAAAAATTCGTTCAAAACGTGGATTAATTCAGAAACTAAACACCTCGGTTAAAATAATTGCAGTTTTAGTCTTATGACTATCAAGAGTTAACTCAAGCAATGAGTTGCATTTAATTGCAATTTAATCACATATTTTTTTCTGTTCTAAATGTACCTTAAATTAAAAGAGTTGACCCTAAAAATAAAATTCTGTCATTAATTACTCACCCTCATGTCGTTCCAAACCCGTACGACCTTCGTTCATTTTCGGAACACAAATTAAGATATTTTTGATGATATCAGAGAGCCACCTGTCCCTTCATAGACAGCAGTACAACTTAAATTAGGGCTGGGCGACAAACTACGCGTTGAGTTTCGCGGGGGGATTCAATGGCGTAGCTTGTCAGTGATCTACGGCTCTGTTTATAAGCTGGTGTTCCATTTGAAAACAGCCGATGGAGATTTACCATTAATCAAAGAACCGGCTTTACTGATGAGATGCAAATAATATATCATTCAGTATATATTGCCCAGCCCTAACTGAAATCATCCAGAAACGTAGCAAACACATCGGAAAAACAGTCCATGTAACATCAGTGTATCAGCCTCACTTTTGCGATGCTATGAGAATCCTTTTTTATGCAAATAAAACAAAAATAACATAATTTACTCTTCTCCCGTGACTTGCGTCTTCTGCCATTTTAGAGTATCTCAACGCGCTGCATACGCAAGCTTTAATGTATTTGAAGTACTCAGCCTTGTTTACATCCGGGTGAAAGCACGCACATGTGCGTAATCTGTGGCTGTTTAAGTGTGCGCTTTGCTTTTTCTGAGCAAAACAGACAACATTGTGTCTTAAATAACACAATATTTGGACTTCTTACTTCTTGTAAAAGACCAGTTTCATATTTGCACTTGTGTGAATGTGTGTATATATGTATGTGTGTATATTAGAGCTGCACAATTAATCGTTAAAAGATCGATTCGACCCCCCGCGTATTTATAACAGTTATACGCGTATTTTTTGTGCGTATTTGCTTCATGTCCGTTGGCGATTCCTAGAGGCAATTGTTTTAAATTGCACACTACAAAACATGTGGAAAACATCGCTTTTAATGTAGAATTGGTAAAATGGGTTAATTGACACATTATTTTTATACCAATTATGTGATTTGGAACATATAAAAGTATTTGCAAATGTATACAACCCTTAGTCTATGGAATGGCAGTGAGTGCGTTTACATAGACCCTCTTAATGCGATTATTATGAGATATTGGCAGTATTGCGATTAAACTCTACCTCATGTAAATGCAATACTTCGATTATAATACTGCATTTATGCTTATAATCGCAGCAAGCATAATTGTATTAACATAGGAGGCCGATTTTAATCAAAATATTCAGACATGTAAACAAATTAATGGAAATATTGCCCCTCTGAACAGTCTAACTGTTTCAGCGATTAAAATAGTTTAGTGTTGTGTAATGGCAAAATGATTATTTTTCGTTCAGTTTTTCTTTTAAGTCAATTTAAAGGAAGGAGGCACAGAGGGGTTTAGCGCTCGTGCATGTATAATCAATTTCACGTTAATTTGGATGTACAAAGAGAATGTGCGTGGGATTCTGCGTACGCAGTGTTTCATACATCCAAATTTTTTTGTGCGTACGCACATTTCCAGGTTTGTCGGTAAGCAATATTTTAGTATTAATTCTATGCAAGTCTTTGTACATGAGGCCCCAGGTCTCTGCCAACAGATCCCGCGAGTGAGCTACAATGAGCCAATCGTCGAGATAGTTGCGAATGGGACAGGCCAACTGGGAGTACTGACACGCTCGACCCTAGACGCAAACCGCCGGAGGGGTCTGAGTCGAGGTAAAATCGAGGCATGAAAGTACACGCCTTCAGGTTGATGGCTGCGAACCCATCCTGGTGCCGAATACACAAGCTTTTTCTGTTAGGATGTGCTTCGTGGTGAGCATCCTGATCGGCAGCCTGAGAAGGGGCTGATTCAGAGCTCGAAAATCCAGGATGGTTCTAACCCACCGCTGTTTTTGGGCACGATGAAGTAAGGACTGAGGAACCCTGCCCTCACCTTGGCTAGACGGCACAATTGCATCCTTCGCCAGTAGGACTGCAACCTCCGCACGCAGCACAGGGGCATCCGTGTCCGATTGGACAGTGGAGAGGACGCCTGGTGAAATGAATCACTTAGCCGAGGTGTACTGTCTGAATCAGCCATCGCGAGGGGCTGGGAAGCTATAACCAGGCTCCCAGCCTGGTCGCTAGGGGGATCAGAGGGACGTTGACCACCGTACACGGTGGGGCAGCCTAGGGGGAACGGGGAGGGGTAAACGTCCTGGAGAAAAGTCTGACTGCTCTAGGCAGCGCTTACCTGCTCCCTGTTTCCTGCGCTGGCGATATAGGGCTCCGGGTCCGAATCTGAGGAGGCAACACATCTCTCAGGAAGACACATGGCTGGGGGCGCCGCTTGCCCACGGTCAGCGCGACATCGGGCAGCCAGTCTGCTTCTTGAGCCTCATCAGGGGACGGAGTGGGTTTTGGAAGCCACAGGGGGGCCCCCTCAGTGACAAGCCGCTTTTTGATGAGCCTGGGGGGCCGTCACGCAGCCCTTGGCTGCCCCGCCATCGAGGGTGGTGAGGGGGGAGGAGCCAGGACGTAGGCAAGGGTAGGAGGCCCGCCACGACCTGACCAGCTCCTTGTACATCTCGGGGAAGAAAGGCATTGAGCCGACAGTTCTGCGTCAGGCTCAGACAGGGCAGCGACCGCGGAGGGGGATTGTCCTGGCGAGACATCCACTTCACCTGCCGACTCTCCCTCTGATGCTGCAGTAGACATATCGTTCCTCTGGGGTACACCGGAGGAGACGCTCGGCCCGCTGTGCAGGGAAGCGATCTGCTCTGGCAACACCACAGAGCCATGCGAAGAGGCAGAAGTCCGCAGGGTTTTTTATACCCAGCGGAACATTCTGCAAGGTAAACGTGAGGTTTCTTGGTGAGGTTTCAAGTGCCTCGCTGTGGCAGCCAGAATACTATTACGGCTAAATGATATCCCGTGGGAAGATTGCGAGGGGAGCCATCTTGCGAGTGAGAGGCGGGACCTCACTGTAGCCATGGTCATGCATTCGCAATGAACGCATGAATCATCCACGAACACTGCCCAGCGTGATCTCACCCAGACACGTGAGGCAGCGATCAAGTCCGTCCCGAGACGTGAGGAAACTACCGCATCCAGAAGTGTACGGCCAGATAGACATTCTGGAGAATGCCTTATCATCCATGAGAAATTGCTCTTTTTCCCGGATTGCCCAGGGAGGACCTCTAACGGCACTGCCATGAGAGACAATGACATTGAATTAGATTAATTAGAATTAATTAGATTAGTTGCCGCAGACTGATAGGTCCTTTAAACCTAATATGCTACTGTAACAATCAAGCCATTTACTACATGGCTTAAGATTTCTTAATGCCTATTTATGCAGCAGCAGTATCTTACACGCTCTGTCTCTATTCCCATTTGCAAGTCCATACTTGTAGCAGTGTTTGTAGCAGATCTAGTCCACCAAATACATTAACATATTCATATCTATTAACATGCTAAAAAAAAATTCTGTATATGTCTTTTTTATGTGCATACTGTACTTCAAGAGGAACGGTATGATGAAATTGTGCCAAACTGCTTGCCTTGGAATTATCATATTTAATTGTACACTGCTTTGATTCAAAGCTCTGTCTATGTATTGGTCAATTTATGAGCTACCATGTGTTTGCAGTTGAGGTTTGAAAGGTATTGATGAGTCATATCAGTGAATAGAAAGACTAAGCACACAACAAATCAGCAGTCAGCCTAGGCTTAGTTTACCAAAGGCATTTATGCAGTCAAGGTTCTGAGTCGTCAATAACAATGGAGGTTCAAATCATCTCATATAAACAGAATAAGCCCAGAGATTATTTATTTGAAGCTGAGACGGCGTTCATAAATGCATTTAGCATATATCAATATTTCTACACAAGCAGTTTCAGATATAATGTGCGCAGAAAGAAAAATACATAAGCCAGTCACAGGCTTATTTTTGCTTCAAAAGCTTGAAGTTTGCTTCACTTTTCTGTTCTGCTCCAAATTTTGGATTGTATAGCATAAATCTTAACTTAAATGGGGCAATGGTTTCTTAAAACGTAATATTACTACTAGAATAAACAAATTTAATATTTGACATTTACTGAAAATCTGTACTATTACTGAGCAGCATCTGGGTAACGAAGATGAATAAATACATAAATAAAAATAAATACATAAATAAATAAATCAAAATGACGTAGGCACCATTCAAACAGCATGACAACACTTTTAGAAAATGTAAAATCTTGTTGTTTTGGGATATTCATATTCAGTCTTCTTTTGACATGTGCTTTCAATTGTGCCTTTTTACCTCACAAATGTCTCATTCTCAGCTACGCCTACAGTAACTTGTCATGGGATTCCCGCCAGAAGCAATTTGGAATCGGTTTGTTCTGTGACAAATATTCCACAGAGACTTGGTACAAAAAGTTATGAAAATGAGTCAGGCTTCTAAAGAAGACCCATAATCTCTCTGGACCAATTACAGTTATCATCCTATCAAACAAAAGACTGACACTCAGAGATAAAGACTGTTCTTTGTGAAGTATTATCATGGCTAATGTTGTTGTTCTCTATATTTCTTTCATATTTTCAGATAACCAATAGCATTGACTACATTATCTAGAGACAGCTGATTTCCCTCCTAAAGTCGAGACATGGAAAGAACAGAGAACAAAGTGAGTCGAGACTGAAGCAAATGCTGAGAGCATCCCAGAATATAGAGGAAGCTGTCCTAATAGAAAACACAGATGTTCCATTTGTGCAAGCAGAAGATTTGTGGCCTTAACCCATTTTATTTTCATTCCCCCAAGGTGTCCACCATCTCCCCGCAAAAACAGACAGTAAAAAATAGATCCAAGTCCACAGAGGAGGTACAGCAAGCCAAAAAGGTAATAGCTATACACAATGCTAATGTCACACACATTTCAATTTAAATAAACTTAAACTTTAAAGTGACTTTGTGCATAAAGATGACAGTGTGGCACTGATGCATCAAATGAGAGTAAAACTAAATGGGCGGGGACAGCGAGTCAATTTTCAGCTTTTAATTTTAAGTACTTTACTTTACTATTATCACTGTTTTATACACAGTACTGCCTACAATAAAAAAGTGTGTAATGAACAGTGTGTCACTCTATTAAAGATTTCAACAGCTGTCCAGCACCATCTAGTGATGTGGTCGAATAATCTCTGAATGTGTGTGTGTGTGTGTGTGTGTGTGTGTGTGCATTTACTCAGGGACAAAGTCTCTCCTTCTTTGAATGTACAGTGAATTAGAAATTTGTATATAAGAAATAAGAAAAAGTATATATATATATATATATATATATAAAAAATATTTTAAATATTTTTTTGTATTTTTCTTTTAATATACAAAATATATCTGCTTTCTGTGAGTGCATAATGACACCCTATTTTGTAAAAATAATTAATGCCATCCATTTAATAATTCAATAAATAACTGTATCATTAATAAAAAAACATAGATGTTTAATAATCATAATAATAAATATTGCTACTACTAGTAAAAGTGTTTATTTATTTTTACTTTTTTAATAGACAAAATATTTCTTTCTTTGAGAGCAGTGCATCCTCTTTTGTAAAAATTTATAAATTAATAAATCTATAAATCTATAATATAAATTTATAAATCTCCCATCCATTAATTAAATACATAAATAATATGAAAACATGACTATTTTTTATAATGATATTATTAATACATTTAAAAAGGTTTTCCTTTTGTGTATGCCTGTTGTCCTTATAACTAATTTGATGTAAAATAATGAATAAGTCTGTCATGGAGCAAAATTGTACCTTTAACTTGTCACAGGGTCAAATGACCAGATGATGAATTTTATTAATGCAATTTATATCTTTAATAGTAACCTCTATGTGTTATTTGCACCCTCTAGCAATAGATGAGGTTTAAAGATGTGCTGCACTTACACTTTTGGACAGTGCATGTCCTCATTTAGGTAGCTGAGTAAATGTGCATGTGTTCAGAAATCCTCTTACTGCTTTCTAAATTCTTTCATGTTTTGCCCTCTTGCCACAGGCCTTTCATACATCACAAAAATCTCTTCCGGCTAAACCAGAAACCGAACAACTGGAGGTAAACATGAAATGAAGGATTATGGGCTGCTTTAGAGCTTGACTTTGAAAAAAATTAGAACAAAGATTAGACCAAAGACCAGTCAGAGCTGCTTTAATATGTGTTTCATGTTTGTGTTTGATGTACTCAATTACATTGTGTCTAATGTGTTGTGTATTTTATAGAAAACCTCAGAACTGAGTGCCTCATCGGAGAAGTTCAAATGATTGCTGGAATCAAACTTCGGGGCTTTGAAATTTAGACAGATCAACTGGAATTATGGGTAATAACAAAAGGATGGTTCAGTGTCTGTTTGTGACTCCGTTTTACTTTCGTTTAGCTAGCATAGGAGAAATAAACAATCATGTGTAGCTTCCTGAATTTGTATAAGTCTGATAATGTTTGTGAAATAAATGCACAACTGGTTATCATTGAATTGTCTATGTGTTTCATATTAGCAGGTTCATACAGTCCATATAAAGTTGTATTGACTTGTAAATCATCAATTGAACTAGAAAAATTAAAAAGTCATTTTGGTATGACATTCCATTCACATTCTCTTTTTACTACCCCACATAACAGCATCATCTAATATATTTTTCTGTTCATTCCTAATCCATTCATTCCCTGTCAACATATGCTGCATTAGCAAATGTCACAACAATTCATCTCTAAACACACCGTGCCAGCATTATTATAACCACAACACTGGTTGTTCAAAACTGTTACATACCCACAATGTAAACGTTTTAAATTCCTGAAAAATTTGCATTGTAAATAAAATACGTAGTGTAAAGGCATCTTTTACACACAAATTGAAGCACAAAAAACCAAACCAAAACAGAATTGTAGAGATGTAACGTTGCATCCGAGCCAGTTGAAAAACAATATTTTAAAAGAATCAAGATACAATTGGGGGTGGAGGTATATGAATGTATCTCTGAGGGGAACTGACCATCCTTACTACAATTTAGGAGGTCTTGTCTCTGTATTATGCATATAGCATTTACGGTGCTGTTCTTGTTTACTGTGGGAACCAAGGAAACACTGGATCATTGGTGTTTTAAGCTCCACAGAGAGTGAATTTGCATTCATCAGTCTGTCTACTGCAGGGTTTCTCAAATCTTGCCCTGGAGGTCCTGGAGCAGAGTTTAGCTCCATCCCTGATAAAACTCACCTACCTGTGATTTTCTAATGTTTAACATTGATTAGCATGCTCAGGTGTGTTAGATTAGGGTTAGAGCCAAACTCTGCAGTGCATTGGACCTCCAGGGGCCTGTTGAATAAAACAAGATTAGAGTACAAGCCAGGCTTATTTTGGTTAGTCAGGCTAATTGTCAGTAGATTTGATACAAAATAAGTCAGACTAACTGAAATAAGCCTGGGTTATTTTGTAAACTTGTTTTATGGAACACTCCCCTGGTTAAGAGTTGAAAAACCCATGGTCTACTGTTTTTGTTTCATTCAGATGTTTTATGTAGTGTGGTTTCACAAATCTAAAGTCAGATCGTGCTCCATGTATGCAGCTTCTTTGTTTGGATCAAAATACTGTGGTTGCCTCTAATTTTAAATGAATTAAATGCAAAACCAATGTTTATAATAGGCTTTCATCCTTTCGCTTAAAAAAAAAAAAAAAAAAAACTCACTAAACCCCCCACCGTCATTACCCCGGCCCACCTGGAATATCACTTGGCCCACACTGCATGTTCCATGTGAAGCCGGGCCTGTTCCAGACTTGACTTAGACTCAGCCTCAAAGACTTGAGACTTGACTTGTAAATGGACCTCAGAGACGTGTGAACATCTGATCTGAATGTAAATAACTTATCAGTGTACATACATTGTATAGGTTGTTTATGTATGTGATACTTTCTAAAATGGGGCTATAGGTTGACGCGAAAGAGACAAATCTTTGAATCACGTTGCTGTTTTTGTTTTCTTTGTGCACACAATTACGGTTAAATGTAAAATTACGGTTGAACCACTGGTGTAACATGGATTATTTTAATGATGTCCATACTACGTTCCTGGACCTTGATTGTCTTAGAACCATTGTTGACTATGGGAGGGTCAGAGACCTCTTGGAATTAATCAAAAGCACATAATTTGTGTTCTGAAGATGAACAAAGGTCTTACAAATTTAGAACCACATGAGGGTGAGTATTTAATGACAGAATTTTCATTTTTGGGTGAACTATCTCTATAATAGTTTTTAAATAGATGTTGTTACTTTTTTAATTGTTATATTAATACAGTGGAAAACAGCTTCAGACAATATCCCAAACTGTATTTATATATTGAATTAAGCACAAACCCCACTAAATCTTATTTTTAAGTATGTTCAGATATATTGACGGGGGAACAAAGACAAAAATACTGATTAGGAACATGATTTTGCGAGAGGGAAATGTAAAATAAATAATACTGATGGGGATTTAATGATTGAATTAAACCAATTACTCTAAAGTCTGGATTTCTTTTCTAAGCACCAAATATATTATGAGCTTCATATTTCCAAATTTATCCACTGCAGTCAAAAGGGTACCAGCTCCTATCTATTGCTAACAACCATGCCAGTGTCCCCTGACTGATAACAGACAGATGCCGGGTGTTCACATCATGAGCTTTCACCCCCCTTTAAATTATTTCTGCTTATTTGGCACTGAAATTAGTGTGGCCCAGATCATTAGTGCTGTTGCTCCATTGTCACATCACCACAGTCAGCTCACCGCAGGAGTATGAATTGAGACTGAAGGCTGGCTTCCTTATGGATCCAGCCCTGGAGCAGAGTGCAGGGTACAGGGTTAGAGAATTAGAGTTTCAGAAAATAATGTGCTCACAGTGACATTTTATGAGAAAATGATAAATTCTGTCAAGCTTTCATTGCATTGTTTGTGGGTGACCACATTTGCTAGCTGGCCAAGGCATAAAGAAAGGAAGAAAGCTATTTTTAAGAATGTCTGTCTAGTTTCTAGGAAAACAAATAATGTACAAAATAAAATTAATACAACTTGAGAGATTACATGAGAATTATACAGTTAATTATTTTTATTATTATTACAAAAAAAGCCAACAATTAGACCAAATCTTTTATTGTTCACATTGTCAGTTTAGTAAAATATGTTTAAACAAAGCAAGCAATTTATATATAATTTATACTCCTTTAATGTCATTTATGCAAGATTGTCAGGTCATTTCATTTTGCTTTTAACTACATGAGGGATTTTATTGTTGTGGTATTCATGAGAGGTTGAAAGAATGTTATTCATTTATGCATCTTACAGTTAGCAGTGAATTATAATGTTACTGATTAGCTGACTCTTAAAGGAATAGTTCACCCTGAGATCATCCAAGATGTAGATGAATTAGTTTGTTCTTTGAGACAGATTTGGAGACTTATATCACTTTCTTACTAATGGATAATGGTAAATGGGTACCGTCTGAATGACAGTTCAAACAGCTGATAAACACATCACAACAATTATCTAATTATGAAAAAATCACATTTTAAACTCAAATCATTGCCTCCAGCTAAATTATGAGTCCAGTATCCATAATATTTTGTCCAGTCACAAAGTCAAACATGCATAGTGTGTTTCTGAGTGAAAACAGTCCAAAACAGATGTTGATTTGATGTTTGTTTTTGTTGTTGTTGTTTTTTGGAGGGTCCATTGGCAAATGATGTAGCCTACTGCTTTATTTGTGCAAACCTGTTCAGTGCCACAGTTAAGTAAATGTTCTGCAAATAACATTGTTTCTAAAGGATCGCGAAACGAGTAATCACACACAGCTGGCAGCTCGTTCCCTAATCATCCCTTGTTTACTCGCGCCCAATTAAAACACTTCCCCCTTGCTATAAATTCTCCTAGCATTCATCTCGCTTTTGTGCATTCTTCTGAATCGCACAACCGAAAACACATCCTCACCTGCTTTCTCCGCGAGGACCAGATTCCTCAGCCTGCCCTACAACAGCTGCTACCGCTCTAGCTCAACACTCAGCCGGTCCGAACCTCTACGAGAGACCCCGGCTTCCTATTCAAGGCCTTGCCCGCGCGCTCTCAGATCTCTTTCATCGCGCTATCCGCCAAAGCTTTTCAAGTGAAAGAATCCTCATTACTCACCACTTGCTGGCCCTCTGCTATTTTCCTCAGCCCAGAAGCAACAAAAGCCCGGCAGCGTTGCAACATCTCAAACAAAAGCAGCAAAGAAGCGCTGAATCGGCCGGCGCCACCTGATGACGTCATATGCAAGCTGACGGCATACGCAAGCCACGTACCCATGACGTCAACATGGCATTCCCTATCACTTCTCCTCAGTCTCCTAACGTATTGCACGCACCCTCTCACCCATTTTTAGGTTCTTTGATTCATTTAGTGTTTGTTTATTTAACCAACAGTTCCTGTTTTATTTACTGACTAGAACTGTTTAACTAATTACTGACCCTGTCCCGTCTCCGCAGAGACAGCCCAACCCCTTACCTCCGCAGAGGTCTTTCTCTCGTCTATCCCACCTAATGGAGGTTTCGCCCGCCTCCGCAGAGGCAGCCCATCCCCTTACCTCTCTCTACCATACTGTCTCCGCAGAGACTTTTCTTCTTCCAACCTTTGCAAAGGTTCTCTATCTTAAAGCTTCCCCCTTCACGCCTCCGCTGAGGTACTTTATTCAAAGCTACCCTTCGTCTCTCCCTACGTCCGCAGAAGTTTTCTCTACCATACTGTTTCCGCAGAGACTTTTCTTCTTCCAACCTTCGCAAAGGTTCTCTATCCTAAAGCTTCCCCCTTCACACCTCCGCGGAGGTACTTTATCCAAGCTATCGTTTGTCCCTCCCCACCTCCGCAGAGGTCCCCCATCCATAGCTACCCCATCCCTTCTCCCCCATAGCTCCACAGAGGTCATAATTCTCCTGCTATTTAAAAAGACAAAAAAAAAAACATACCCTTTTGTCTAACGCCCCAGAGACCAGCCCCCCTTCATCTGCAGTGCTCTGATTCCCGCCCACCATCTCTGCATTGATAAACAAAGTTTAATCTCGTCATCTTGCATTACCATCACCCTATTGTCCTACTATTCTCCTTTGTCCAGCATCCTCTCTCATTGCATTTTTTGGGCGCTCAAATTTGGCTGCTGTCCTCCCATAGCCTTTTTGAGGGGCAGACGGTGAACGAGCCGAACGGCGAACTCTTGCCCACGCTAGGGTTCTGTCCATTAGGTTCCGGATGTCGCCGTTCTCCCGGCTCGCTCTCCAGACAGCTCACCAAATTTGCTTATTATTCATTATGGGGAAAGCGTGAAATCTTGAAATAGAAGTTAATCGATAAATTAAATCTATTTATGGCATTATTTTTGAAAGCATCCTCATTTTACAACCTTTTTTACACAGGTGTCTAAAACTTTGAACAGCACTGTAGCTCTGCAGGTAGGATTTTTTTATTTTTTTTTTGTATGTAATATAGATATAGATATAATGCTTCTGATATCAAATATCTGATTTTTTTTTTTTTGTGACTAGGTAACCTACTGGCCTGCTGCGTTCACACAAGTTTTTTAATACTGTTTTCCTCTGACAGTGCTGCACCAACATCAGCAAGTAGTTCAACTGCACGTTGAACGTCAACATGTTGTTGTTATTCTACATGAATGTGGCAAAATAAGCACAATGATGGCATTGTGGATGGAAAGATGCAGCAAACACCTTGGAAATACTACATTTATTTGCTTAATGATCCTTATCATTGACCTTCGTTGTGTTTATTTTGATCATATTTTTTGTAAATGATGTGTGTTTGTTATACTGAATGAAAGTACTTTTCTTTTTAGGGCTGGATTCATGGACACTTATTCAGGAGGATTAGTAGTGTTTGGCCAGTAAGCAATTATTCCAGTTTTACAAATTCATGGGTTATCCTTTTAAAATAGCAAGACATCCAAGCTGAAACTGGAATAGTTTAGTGTAGGATCCCCTGTGCTGTAGAGGGAGAGAAGTCAAATATGTTCAAAAATATGCCTCATAAATAACCATTCTGAATGTTTCATTAAGAATATTTCTTTGACTTGACAAAGAATTGACAATATTCATGGAGCTCACCATAGGGATCATGCGGCAGGACCTGATGCAGGTGTTCATTCCAAACATGGACATGTAATCAGCATTCAATAATAAACAAATCAAATAAGTTTAGAGTAAAACAGTGAAAATTAGTAGTAGAACGAGATTTACCTTCATGGTTGCGCTGTCTGATCCTGAGTACTTTCACAAAGGAGAAGCTGAAGCTGATTCTGCTTGTTGACAAACTGTCACCTGTGCTTTTATACTAGACTAAGACTAAAGACTACGGGGCCTCTAGGATTAGTCACTAAAGTTTAATTTGTAGTTATGAAGCACTAAACCCAGTAAACACTTAACATTTATTTAAAATACTATTAATTGTGCTTAATTGTACGGAAGCGTATTGCATTCACTTGAGGAAAAAATATCTGCTCTGTTTTTCTGAATTAACGACTTAATTATCT
>JAUCMU010000046.1:10417606-10433645 GCA_032275025.1 Enteromius treurensis | reverse complement strand
CATTTGTATTTTTTATTAACCTTCTTTAAGATAGTATTTCAGAAAATCCATCTTTCTGTCAGTGGTGCTTAACTGTGTTTTACACAACATGAATCTAATGCCGTTGCATTATGGGCTGGAGCGGTAGTGGAGCGCTCTCGGAGCGAGAGAATATCGCGACGCTCCGACTTTCAAAAAATCCGCTCCAAGCTCCAGGCAAAATCATGCCTCTCCACTCCTCGCTCCGCTCCCACTCCGCTCTGCTCACATACTCTGGGTCAGACATCCTTTTTGCTGACAGGCTCTGCTATTTTTTCATATACTGTACACATATTGAAAACTTTGCTCAAGTTTATTGTGTGAACTACAATAAGGCAGTCGCATAACAAAGTATGTTGGGAATAACATCAATTAAAGCACACAGTGTTCGGAAAAGATTGCTGGAAAATACGACTGAAATAAGATGCTTGTCTATAGCTTACTGAAGTACAAGCCACGGTTCAGCTGCCGCTCCTTTTCTGCTTACGCGCTGCTTACACCCAGCTGACGCATGCAGTGTGAAACCGGCGTTACCCTGATCGCGAATACAGACATGTAATGTTTATGAGGCGCGGTGCAACGCAACACGTAAAAGACAGTACTAAATCATGATAATCAGTAATTATGTCTTCACTGGATGCAACAAATGCCTCGTTTGTAATTTTAATTGTAATTCCTTTGTTTTATTGTTTTGGTGTCATAGCGCCAGGAAGCAACATCATGTTATGATTAGGGGAGCGTAACATTTCCGCCAATAGCTTTAGGTATTTAGCCAATCACAATGCACTGAATAGCTGACCAATCAGAGCATGAGCTTTGTACAAATGGACCCGTTTCAGGAGGCGGGGCTTAGAGGTAAAGCAATAATGCATAGTTTGAGGAAAATGGAATTGCATTACACCAAATCCACAAAATAATGTTCTTTTTAGCAACATCGTATGAAATATTTTACTGAAATAAGACAAATATTACTAACTCTAAATTTAAGTTAAATAATAAGTTTAAATACTCAAATTAAAATATTAAAGTTAAAAAGAAATATAAAAAACATACCCGTATAATAAAAACATAACCTTAACCCTAACCCTAATAATAAAATAAAAAAACAACTGCTAATATAATATGTTATTAAATGCTATAATAGTACATAGTACTAAAATGTATTTTAATCCAAGAGTTATAGCAAAAATATGTTGATATAGGAATTTAGAGGAGAAAATAAATAAATAATTAAATTCACTATTATAGATAATAATAAGGCTTGTGTGAAAAATTGACTCAAAAATGAATTAGTTAAAAAAAAAAACTACTGCTCAGTGTTTATATTTTTACATGGAGATAAAAGCACTACGTTTAATGGAAACTGCTAATGTCTACACACACACACACACACACACACACAAACATCCCCGCAAGATTCCATTTGCAAACAAAGCCGTTTGTGACCGTAACGTGGTGAATTGATCCGGACAGAGAAAATTGTTTCAGAGTTCAATAAACATTTAACCCGAGGTGTTTCCTTACAGAGCAAAACACACACAGAAAGAACAAGAAAACAATAGAAAGAGATTGAGCGCGTGAAATAAGGGACGATAACCGAGGACCAGCCCTCGCTAAAGAGAGCAGCACTCCAGGTTAATCTGAGATATTCACTTCTTTTATATCTCTCAGTTATGAAAATCCCTCCATCACGCCGCTCCTCAGGCCAGATGCTGTAATTGAGGAGGCGAATGAGGAGCCGGGGGCCTTGCTGAAGGAAATCCGACCGAATGATTGGCCACTACAGACAGATGAAAAGAGAGTTTGTGTCAATCGAACTCTCACGTACAAGCATAATCAAGAGATTCATTTGTTCAGATATTCTTCTTGTTTTATGATCTACAAATGCAAATGTGAGCCACAAAACCCTATTCTCTTCTTAAGAGTTAAAGTTTGTTTTTGTGCAAACTAACTAGCTAGCTGCCGGCTGATTGTCGTGCGGATTGACACAATCATTAATCCTGAGTTTCATTCTGATCTACATTAACCTTAATGCTAATGAAGAGACGCAGACTGCAGTTGCTGACATAACACCTCATTATCTCTGAACAATCATCCGTTTGAAAACGCGCAGCCTGAGATGCTGTAATGGACTATCGGAGTGCTTTTTTAGCTTTTAAGGTGATGTGTGCAATTTTTTTTTGTTAAAACGCTATCTCCTATCTTGGCTTAATATACACAGACAACTACAAGCAAATGATTCATTGGTTCATTTCTGCAGCAGAAGTAAACAATTCGACTCTGTGGCACTTTCAAAACATTGAAAACACAGAGGACACAAGGATTAATTTCTCATCAAATTTTCCATGCTAGCAACCACAAAAAAAAACAACAACAAAAAAAAACACCACAGCAACTGCCCAGCAACTACTGTATCTAGAACCCTGTTAAAACTGAGAAGAAAACACAACTAATGCAGTAACAACTACTCTACATTCTCAGGACGAAAGGTACAAAAGCTGTCACTGGGGCGATACCTTTTGAAAAGGTTCAAATATGTATCATATCTACTAAACATGTACTTTCACAATGCAAAACTGCACCATTTAGGGTAAATAAGGTGCAAAGGTATAGAAAGGTACCATACAAGTCAGGCGTGTAACCATTCAAAAATAAAATATGTTCTCTATGAGTGAACTGCATGTACAGTCTAATTGTTTTCAAGAATGTTTAGCATTTGTGATTTGAAAATGATTGCTTTGAGACACTGAACGAAGTCTCTGTGTTGCCATATCCAGTTATTATAACCTTAGACTTGTCTTTTCCACTTTAATAAAGAACTGATATCCATCCCTAACATTTAGTAAAATATTAAGAAGTTTTGATGCAATTAATATGGTATAATTCAAGAGTTTTAATACCTCCAGAACACATCTTTCACAAATATCTAGATATTTGTCTCTTTAAAGTGTTAGTGTTTATATTAAGTGGCATTAGTAGGGGTTATTATAGCACAATTCATAACCCCACCCCCTTTTTTCTGAGAGTGTATAGTGATGCCAAACTATTTTGTGAGACAAACCTTGCATTGTTATGTCCTGAAAACTACCTTTATACTTGCATCTAATAATTTCGCCGATGTTGAATTTTCCCGTCAAAAAGCCGAATTCTTTCACAGCAGCTGAACTCTTTGAATGCTGCTGTATAATTTGCACACTGATCACAGCTAATCCAAATCTAAACCTGTTCTGACCACACAGGAGCCCAGCTGCTCATCGCCCAGCACCGTGCGCTATAAAGATCCACCTGTCAGCTTCTAGCGGGATGACTACACACAGTAAAGGCAAACCATCCAGCACACACTCTATCCATAATCAAAACCACTAACTGTCAAGATCCCAGGAGCGAAGAAACCTCTCGTCACGTTTGTGCTCTTAAAAGCCTCTGAATGCAGGCGACACGGAGGACGACGCTCAAGATCGATGAAGGAATTACATCGGCGGTTAAAATAACCCCTTGTTTTTGTTTGGAGTGCTTAGAGAGCCATTGTAGCTGATGGGGGCTATTTAAAGAGCCATCCAATATGCAGGAACGTCAACACTCACTGGCCATAAGCGTAATTGCCCGTCCATTTGCCTGAACCACTACAGAGAAGATAAAAGCTGCCTGTCACACACACATCAGCAGGAAAGTTTGAAGATGAACCATACAGAAAAAGTTTCAAAACATGGTAAGAAATTTTACTATGGGTTACAGATTTTTTTCTATTGGTTTGGCTCATTTCTTGAAACAGAAATTACATTCTCAAAATTCTACGATCGTTTGGCAAAACAGTGTTACAGTTTAGCACAACACTATAGCTCACTTGCAAAAGCTCATACCTTTCACAAAACAGTTCACTCATGTGTCAAAACTAAATTTCTTTCTCATTTAAAGTAAACGTTTTGCAAATAACGTGGTTTCGAGAGGATCGCTGAATGAATAATCACGCACAGCTGGAAGCTCGTTTCCTAATCATCCCTTTCGCGCCCAATCAAAACTTTCCCCCTCGCTATAAATTCTCCCAGCATTCATTTCCCCGCATCTCGCTTTTGTGCATCCCTCCTCCACCCCTTCTCCGCCACTTCCACTCCTATTCACGCCTTTCCAGAGGGGGCAGATGGTGAACGAGCCGAACGCCGAACTCTTTCCCACGCTAGGGTTCTATCCATTAGGGTTCTGAGTTCGCCATTCTCCCGGCTCGCTCCCCAGACAGCTCGCCAAACTTGCTTATTATTCATTATGAGGAAAGCGTGAACTCTTGAAAAGACTTTTGTTTGTGTGCCTGTTCATTTTTTCATTGACCTAGTTTACCTTATTTACCTGATTATGCCATTCAGTTCACCCGTGTCTTGTTAATCATCTCATCATCTCATTATTCCCTTTGTTTGATTCATTTCTAAGTCAGTTTCCTTGCCTTGTCAGTTATTTATTTGTATTAAATACTTTTATTCTCATCTCCGTCATCACTTTACATTTTGTACCACCAACACATGACATTCAAAAGAAATATATTCATCTACATTTATATACAAAAATGTTCAGGTTTTTATTTTTCGGTTAAGTATTACTTTACAGCTACACTCTACATTCTATAAATGTAAACATCAATACTTTATGCATTTTAGCATTATTCACAAGTGATACATTCTGCTATCTGCAGTCAGGCAATGTAATTGAAAAGCAGAGCAGGTCTGTCAGTATACAAAACATTTATCAATGTCTTGATAAAATCTCACCACTTGGTGTCCCACTGTCCATTCTCTGGGCCCTCAGAGCGACCTGAACAACTATTGAGCTTTGGCAATCAAAATACCCTGTCACAGCTAAAGCATTGTGAATGAAATCATTTGAGGTTGTGGGTAGCTTTAGTAAATAAACAACTTTTATTTCCTCATGTTTTTCCATTTACATTTTAACTATGCACTGCATAATGAGCGACTTTGTCCCCCAAACTGAGATGGCAGGTATAAATGATGGCTGATAAATGCATACATAGACAGCCAGATGAGCAGTGCATCATTATATAACGAGGTACGTATTGGTCATGCTGTTTTCTTTTTATCATGTGTTGTGTTTAATTGCTTCACAATCAAGTGAAGTGACTGTGATTATCAATAAAATAATAATAAAAAAAAAATAATGGGGAAAGAAAAAGAGAGGAAAGAAGCAACTCAGAACAGTTTCAGTCTATCAAGCTTTTAATGTTAAGGAACAAAATTAACTTTATAGTCATTAATGTTCCGTTTTTAAAGTTATGGCGTTCAGGGTGAGACACACTGTAGCTAGATAACAGAGAGATTGAATGAAATTGTGGTAAAGTGCCTCAGAATTATTATATAGCCAAGCAAAAATGAGACATTGAAAGCTAATTTTCTTAAAATGGTGTAACCGCAGCAAGCATCAGTGACAGCATCAATAACAGCATTAATTATGTGAAGTGAATCAAATGTGTTTCTCCTTTCGGAGTCCTGGATAAGTGAAAAACGGATCTCGTAGAGGGGGTGAAATTAAAGATAATCACAATAATTCACACATCACATTGCTATGACTCTCGAGACAATGTTAAAGAACTTAATAAGCTCTGTCAAATCAAAAGAAAACACTTCGCATTTGGCTTGTACATACACAGTGCGTGTGTGTGCACAGGCATTCACTACATCAGGGTAGGCAACATCAGTTCTGGAGTGCCGCTGCTTAGCTCCAGCCCTAATCAAACACACCTGAACAAGCTAATCAATGTCTTCAGAATTACTAAGGCTACAGGCAGGTCAGTTTTTTTTCAAGTTTGGAGCTATACTCTGCAGGACATCAGCACTCTAGGACTGACTTTGCCTACCCCTGCACTACATTTTGTGGACCAAATGTCCCCACAAGTACAGTACTACTATTAAATTTTAAACTTGTGGGCACAATTTTTGGTTTCCCATGATAAAACAAGCTGATAAATCATACAGAATCATCAAGTGTTTTGAAATTATGAAATAGCAGAAAATATTTTTTCATTCATTTTTAAAAAAAATAATTCAGGTAAAAGGTCTAAAAGAATCAAATTATTTTTTCTTGCAGTAATCCATGGCAAGATGCCCCATGACGTCATCTGAGCCACCGAAGGTTTTTTTTTTTGTCTTACAACAAAGATCTCAGAACAGTCAATAAAATATTAGTTGAGTGTTTTGTTCTCTTCAGTCATTCGATTGCCATATAATTTGAATACATTCAATACTACAACTACATTTTGCTATTAAAAATTAGTATTTCTTAAAAATTCTGAAAAAAAAACAGACTTCTTAGCCAGAATCATATGGACGATGGAAAAGCACATCTTCACCCATATTTGCAAGATACCCCTTCTTCTTCTATTTCTGTACATGTTCATCTGTTCGCTGGACATCCTCAGCTCAGCTTTTCAGTTAGCTGGAGGTAACCGTTAACACCTTTTGTTCTATATCTTTCCACTATTCTCTGATTCAGTAACTGCTGTAAATATCTTATTACCAAAATAAATGTGAAAAGCTGGTTACTTTGTGACCACTAAATACTAATCTCAAAATCACATCCACAGTGTGGAAATAAAATCTGTGAGTGGACTGTGTTGTATCTTTGGACAGGTAAGGTTGCAGGGGACATATTTAAGGACAATGCTGTTCTTTCTAACCCTGTGGCGGGACTGGTGGTGGGAATACTGGTTACTGCCCTGGTCCAAAGTTCCAGCACCTCCACCTCCATTGTTGTCAGTTTGGTCTCCTCTGGATGTAAGTCTAACCATTACAAACACATTATTGCTCTACCAAACCTATAACCTACAGATATTACAACATTGTAATACTTAGAACATTAAACAGCACTCTGGTATACTAAATGCTGATGTCTCATTAGTGCCATCTAGAAGGCTAAAACATATGGAATGAGTGTGTTGAAGTTCATAAAACAATAGGTGAAAGTATATGCATGAGATTCTGAAGTGCACTATATTGAGAGCATGTTTTATAGTAAATGTTATCAAAAAGTTTTTAGAACATATTTTGACTTTTAATGTCTCTTGTAGCAACTGCATGCAAAGGCACATGGGACCATCTTATTTTTGTGTCTCACTTTTCAGCTTTAATGTTAGCCTACTGTAAGTTCGCTTTGTTGCTATGGTGCTTTTTATATACTAATGGGCGAATTTTTTTCTGAGTAGCCATCTAATAGGCTACTTATTTCTAGAAAATAAATGTTGTGCATGATGAGACCGTTTTTTCTTAACTGCCTAAGGACAACTACTGTACTTAATGAAACATGACTCGCATCTATCGATCGGGTTTCTTTGTTCTGTATTTCATGCAGTGTTGGATGTTGGATCTGCAATTCCTATCATCATGGGCTCAAACATTGGCACATCTGTCACCAATACCATCGTGGCTCTAATGCAGGCAGAGGAGAGAGAGGAGTTCAAACGGTAGAGAGAGCATACAGTACCTCATGCCATCAGCACTGAACCATTAATAAAAAGTTTGGAGTTCTTCAATGACACTTTCCGTGTGGGTCTGTTCCAGAGCCTTTGCGGGTGCCACAGTGCATGATTGCTTTAACTGGCTGTCAGTGTTGGTGTTGCTGCCACTGGAAGCCATCACTGGTGTGATGAGGCTCATGTCGGAGGCGGTGGTTGAAAGTTTTAACATCGTGACCGCAGAGGATGGTCCGGAGCTCCTGAAAGTCATCACAGAACCCCTCACCAAACGGATTATACAGGTGCAGTAGGCTATTATTCTGTTGTAACATCAAATTGATGTTCCAGGATCATAAGGGGTGCCTTTCATTCTTCTGTGAAAAACAGAAAAATGGGAAGTTTGTAGATAGTTCATAGGCTGTCAGTTTGTAGAGACAAAAGGTAGCCTTCACAATAAAGCTATCATAAAAGTGGTTAGAACGTCTTTTTAAAGATGCTCCTTTCACGGAATGGATGTGGCTGGTGCCTGGCACCAGCGGACAGTCACGAACACTGTCTAACATGCCTGGGCATTGAGCATGCTAGAGCAGTGTTCGTGGATGGTTCATGTTCGTCTTGTGGGAAGATGACCATCTCGGAGGTGCGGACAAGGCTCAACTACATGGCCGGTGGCGAGGTCCCTATTCCTCTTCCGCGTTCCGGGGCTAGCGCTGGCAGTGTCCGCAGAGCTTCCGGTTCCGGGGGAGAGAGGGCAGGCCTGACGGTGAGGAACTCTCCTCGATGGGCGCTCAACCATTCCAGATACTGATCCCGAGCTAGTTGCTATGCTTGCCCTTGCCGCTAAGGGGGTCGGGATTGAGTGGAACCCTCCACAAAAAGGCCTCTTCCCTCAAGGCTGGATGATTGGTACTTGGGTGTGGCTCGTGCCGGCGCGCAGGGACCCACTCCCGGGCCTTTCTTCCAGGATGTGCATGATGAGTTGACTCAATCGTGGAATGCACCTTTTACTGCCAGGAAGCAGTATAGCGGCTCATCCTCCTTCACCACCCTTGATGGTGGCGCAGCTAAGGGCTACACGGGGGTCCCCCAGGTTGAGAGGTCTGTTACGATATAACTGTGTCCACAGGCTTCTACTTCCTGGCAGGGTAACCCGTCGCTCCCCTCCCGGGCCTGTAAGCACTGGTCAGCCCTGGATTCAGTTCGCTCGGCGGCCTCCCAGGTTCAGGGGTGTTCGCTTCACGACAGTGAATGCAGACAATGCCCCTGTCCTGCGAGCAGAGATTGCTACTCTTCTGACGAAGAATGCAAAAGAGCCGGTCCCTCCTACTGATATGAGGACAGGGTTTTACAGCCCGTACTTCATAGTGCCCAAGAAAGGTGATGGGTTCCGACCAATCCTTGATTCGAAGGTCAGGCATATCAATATCGCGTTCTGCCCTTCAGGCTCTCCCTGTCGCCCCGTGTGTTCACCAAAGTGGCCGAGGCAGCCCTGACTCCTCTCAAGAAGAAAGGGCTTCGTATCCTCAACTACCTCAACGGCTGGCTGATACTAGCACAGTCCAGAGCTCAGTTGTGCGAACACAGGGACTTGGTGTTACATCACCTCAGCCTGTTGGGCCTTCAGGTCAACTGGGAAAAGAGCAAACTCTGACCGGTGCAGAAGATCTCTTTTCTCGGTATGGAATTGGACTCGGTCGCCCAAACAGCGCGCCTCACAGAGGAATGTGCTCAGTCTCTGTTGACCTGCTTGAATACATTCAAGAACAGGAAGGTGGTCCCACTGAAACAGGCTCCTGGGGCATATGGCAGCAGCTACAGCGGTAGTCCCGCTAGGGGTGCTCCATATGAGACTTAAGCATTGGCTACACGATCGAGTCCCGAGATGGGCGTGGAAGCGTGGCTCGCTGCGGGTTCAAGTGACTCCAGCTTGTCGCCTTGGCTTTTCCCCGTGGTAAGAGCTAATGTTTCTTCGGGCAGGAGTACCCGTGGAACAGGTCTCCAGGCATGCTGTGGTATTCACGGATGCCTCCACCACAGGGTGGGGCGCCACGTACAACGGGCATGCAGTCTCAGGGGTTTGGACGAAACCTCATCTGCATCTCACATCAATTGCCTCGAGCTGCTAGCAGTTCGTCTAGCTCTGGGTCGTCTCAAAGAGCACCTACAGGGCTGGTTCTTCTGGTCCGCACGGACAACACATCGACCGTTGCGTACATCAACAATCAAGGTGGTCTTCGCTCTCGTAGAATGTCGCAGCTCGCCCGCCACCTCTTCCTTTGGAGTCAGAAGCATCTGAGGTCGTTTCGCACCATTCACTTTCCAGGTGTTTACAACCAGACGCCGACTAGCTGTCTCGAGCCCAAGCGCTCCCTGGAGAATGGAGATTCCATCCCTTGACGGTTCAGTTGATATGGGAGCAGTTCGGCGCGGCACAGGTAGACCTGTTTGCCTCCCCAGAAACCTCCCATTGCCAGTTGTTTTACCCTCTGACCGAGGGAACCTTAGGCAGAGATGCCAAGGCTCACAACTGGCCTCAGGGGCTACGCAAATATGCGTTTTCCCCAGTGAGCCTTCTAGCACAGCTCCTGTGCAAGCTCAGGGAGGACGAGGAGCAGGTCCTGTTGGTAGCCCCTTATTGGCGCACCAGGTCTTGGTTCTCCGAAATCGTGCTTCTCGCGACAGCCCCTCCCTGGCCGATTCTTCTGAAGAAGGATCTACTGACTCCGAGACAGGGCACCCTTTGGCACCCGTGCCCAGATTTGTGGAAACTCCACGTCTGGACCCTGGACGGGAAGCGGAGATTCTGAGTGACCTACCCCAAATGATAGTTGACACTATTTCTTCTGCGAGAGCGCCTTCTACAAGCGCTGTCTACGCATTGAAATGGAACCAGTTCGTTGATTTGTGTTCTTCTCGATGAGAAGACCCCCGAAGATGCTCGATCAGAATTGTGCTTCTCTTCCTGCAGCAAGGGCTGGAGCGAAGGCTGTCTCCCTCCACCCTTGAAGTCTATGTGGCTGCTATCGCTGCGAACCATGACCTTGTCGATGGCAGGTCGGTGGGTAAGCATGATCTGATCATCAGGTTTCTCAGGGGGGCTAGGAGATTAAATCCTCCTCTGCCCCCTACTGTACCCTCTTGGGATCTCTCTCTTGTGCGGAGAGCATTGAGAGAGGGTCCCTTTGAGCCGTTGCCAGCAGTCGAGTTGAAGTTTTTATCAATGAAAACTCTTCTCCTGCTCACTCTGGCCTCCATCAAGAGGGTAGGGGACCTGCAGGCATTTTCGGTCGACGATTCTTGCCTCGAGTTCGGGCGAGTTTTATAGCCTTCGTGTTGAACTGGTTTCTTCCCGTGTTCTCACCTCAAACAGAGCTGAAGAACTGGAGTAGGACCTGTTCAGTCGGCTTGGTATCCTTCTCCAGTAATCCTTATCAGTTGACACTGTGAGTCCTCCGATCCCCTCGGCAGTCGGATGTTGCGGAACATCTGACGTCAGGCCCTCGAGGCGATGTATGCTTGAGAACCGCTAGAGGGCTGGGAGCCCCTGAGTGTTACCCTGAGGATCTCAGGTGGTATAGGTAAGAACTACCTTCCACAGTTCTTTAGAGTACAAGCTCTTCCTATATTCCATATGCATTGAATACGCGATTGGGTACAGCTGATCCTCATCAGCGTATGCCAATGAAATTCATTGGGGTATTTACATACACGCAGAGTTGTTTTGGCATCTCAAAGCGAGATTCCTTTTTTCGTCGGTCATCGACGTGACGTCTCCCCTCCCTTCTTCAGATGTTTTCTGTGCACAGATTTTGCAATGCATTCAAATGAGTTAAATGAATTCACCACGTTGACCTACGAAAAGCTGCTTGATTTCAAAGTCAATTCTGTGTGAGCTGTGCTTGAATCATTGCTACACAGTTCACAATAGACAAAGGAAAAATGTGACCGCAACTTTAATATGTAGCACATAAGTTTTATTTTACTTTTAATTTGCTTCTTGACATTTTTTGGAACTGGATATCCCTTTATAAACATCTACTTTTACTGTATGCAAAAGAGCATCCTGAACGTTCTTCAAAACCTCTCGCTTTGTGCTCCACAAAAATTAATTATAAATATAAAAAGACAAACAAATAATAACAGATTTTTCGTTTTGGATAATTTATTTTTTTAAGTAAACAGCCCGTTGGGTGTCATTATACATAAAAAGAAACTGGTCATTAGTTTTCTTGTTAAATGCTGTGGAGCTTGTTAAAATTTGTGTAGCCTAATTAAATATCACACTGTTTGCCCTCCAGTATTCTTCTGTCTCTCATTAATTTGGATTTAGAATTTAAAGAACATTTTATTTTTTCCCTTTCAGCTGGATAAATCTGTAATCGCAGGTATAGCAACAGGGCAAGAGGTGCTGCGCAATAAAAGCCTGATAAAAGTTTGGTGTCATACACGGATCCCGGTGAGTGACGTATCTGTTTGCCTACAGATGAAGATCTTTGATGTACTGATGTTATCTAAATTTATTATCCACTGATCCAGGAGAATGTTTCTTTCGTGCCTTTAGAAAACTCTACAGCACAGACCACGTCACTACACATGAATGCTGAAAAATGTGAGTTGAAACTTTTTGTCAAATTTCAAAGTAGGGAATAAATGGACAAGACAGAGCAAAGGCTGTCCTTTGATTGATCGGCCTTTAGTCATTTCATGTGTACATTTTTAAATAACAAAATATTGTTCCCCATTCTTTTTGGCTTCAAACTTGAAGATTTTTTTAATACCAAGAAGTAGCTCTATTCAAACAATGCACCCTTTTTTATGTGAAGAGAAAGCTCAGTTTTCCTTCTGTAGACTCATTGGCTGTTCTTCATTTACGCAAAGCTCAGTTGGTGCTAATAACTATCATTTATTCTGGGTTAGTACATCCTGTGATAGAAACGGCCACTGAGTCATATGCTTGTTTAAAAGACTAACTACACATTCGCATCAACAACAGTAACAAACATCGTACAGGCTGCATTAGGAAGCAAGATGTTTTTAAACTTTCAATGAGATTTTGACTCATCCTACCTTGTGTAATGACTTGGGGGCAATAAGCTGCATATATTCTTTATTCTCTTTCAAATAGAAGAGCCATCATGTAAGGTAAAAAAAGAAGCCCTTATAACTGTGAACCTAATTTTTAGAAGCCACTCTTTCGTGATGCATGAATAACGGTTATTTATAAGAAGCTGATATCCTCTTTCTTCTAATACACCATAATCAGCAGCTGATGGGCTAATCACTGTTTGAACACATGCCTGTCAACACATGAGTGACGGGCACATTTCCACAGGAGACTGGAGATGTGAATGCATGTGTGTGTGTGTGTGTGTCGGAGCAGGCACTCATCTATTTGTGGAGACGGGATTGTCTGATCTGGCTGTGGGGTTGATTCTGCTGGCTTCCTCACTGTTGGTGCTTTGCACCTGCCTCCTGCTGCTGGTTAAGCTTCTCAACTCCCTTCTCCAGGGACAAGTGGCCAAAGCCATCCAGAAAATCATCAACACAGGTGGGAACCACCTATTTATACAGTTAATGTGATTGTATGAGGAGCCATGTCAAATTCTGTCAGAAGATTCTTCATATTTCCCCATTAATTTTTCTCTTGACCATCGAGGATTATGGTTTTATTAATCTTGACAGTCTAATCAGAACATGAGCAGTTATTCTGCAGATTTATTCTGAATAGGTAATTTATTCAGTATTGTGGCATCTCTATAGATTTTAAACCATGGACTTATTTTAAAGGATACATATTATGCCCCTTTTAACAATATGCCTCTGGTGTCCTGTTACGGCCAGAGTGTTCCCAGAGCCACGGTGAACATGTCCCCAGAATATGTCTATAAAGTTTCATCTCAAAATGCCATACACAAAGTATTTATTATATTTGAAAATGCCTATTTTGAGTGGAAGCAGAAAAAGGCTGAATTCGTGCCTTTATTTTAGATCCTTTAACCTTACCCTATACCCAAACTAACAACAATCTCATTAACTGCAAATTAGGAGCAAATTATCAGTTTATTGGGGCAAAAGTTATAGTTAATAGTTAGAACAGGTTCCCAAAGAAATCTGTGACCGAATATGTTATAATTTATCAGTAAACATGCACTGCTCATAAACAGGCATCTTACTAGCAGAAATATCAACCTGATCTCACGGCAATTCGTATATATTTTACGAGGTGGCTAATTGGTACAAATTCGTACGATTTTTTCTAAATCTTACGTATTTTACAAGTTGCCAATTTGTAAGAATTTGTATGAATAACCTAAACCTAACCCCGCCCGTAAACCTACCTATCATGGATTTTAGACAAATCGTACAAAATCGTACGAGTGAGGTCGTACAAATTAGCACAAATTTGGCACAAATTTAACGCACATATACGTAAGAATTCGTGAGATTGTATTGGAAATATCACTGATAGTCTTTTGAGTTTTTGCAGGAGCTTAAAGGCTCCAGTAAGCATTTTCAAGACATGTACGTAAATAAAATACTTTTCTGCAGACTTCCCTTTCCCATTCAGCTGCCTGACTGGCTATCTGGCCATTCTGTTCGGTGCAGGCATGACTTTTGTTGTTCAGAGCAGTTCGGTGTTCACTTCTGCCATCACACCTTTGATAGGTGAGTGATTTCTTTTAGATGAACAGGTGGAACATACTGTAAGGGCAAGAATGTCAGTAAAGTGTCAGACTTTCTCTTGTATGATTTTGCTGCGCTCCCAGCTGACCTGAGAAAATTATTACACCCAAGAGCACCTCTGAGTAATGCACTAATATTTGCATTTAGACACCACTAAGCCTCAGAGGAGTTAATCTTTAGCCCTTACAGGGTTGACTGTTGACTTCCACTCATTCGTATTCACTAGACTATGAGCTTTGTGCTCTGAGAATCAATGGTCTTTTTCTGACCTGTGAATAATGTGACGGTTTTACTCAATACCGTAGCTCATGCACTCAATTTCCAAGGGAAACGACAGACATGAGTTGTTATGCGTCAACAAATAAGAGAAATGAAATAGAGGAAGGGAGAACCAGTGGCAAGAGAACATAGATGTACACTTGATTCTCTCAACCCTTTCTAAGCCACCTGCCCTTCTGGCGGATAGATGAGTGATGGTCTAACACTGCTCCTGGATTTATTGTAATTAGTTACAAAGTGATTAGCCTTTTTCTAGTGAGGCATGACAGCTAGATTATGGATCCACAGCATCCTAATTACACTGCCTGGGAGACCACTAATCCCAAAGAGTTTTCGAGCTTCCACGGAAGCCGTAATTTGTGCAGACTGTATTTTTCAAACATTATTATTTCCCAAAGACAAACACACAGGTAGTCTTTTCAAACAGATGTAGGCCTTGTTGCAAATTGTGCATTTGATGTAAATGCACAAATACTTTAAGGGTTAATGACAAATTAGGGGTGTCCATGATAAAGAAAAAAAGATTTGTACTGTACACTTCAAATATAAACATCTTAATCAACATTATGCATACTATATATATATACAATACTCAATTTATTGTACATGAATTGCATTTTTCTATAATGTTAAAAAAAATGCATTAAGACAAAAAAAAAATTGTTATTTTCCTATAAGGGTGCATACAAAATGCCACTATGTGCCCTCGATGTATCCGTTTACCAAAAGACTTTTCCCCAACAATCCATAAAGCATTAGGGCTGTGTGTGCCATTTGGGACCTGGCCATTTTCATAAGGTAAATGCCAGTTCCGTCATGGTCATACATGGTCACCCAATTTGCTCATAATAAGGCTAAATTGATCTTATTGGAAGGTCTCATTAGATATAGAATCACCTGCTCTGGTGAACTTTCATGTTCATTGTGCTTTCAGGTATAGGTGTGATAAGTATCGAGCGGGCTTACCCTCTGACCTTAGGCTCCAATATCGGAACAACCACTACAGCTATCTTAGCCGCATTAGCTAGCCCAGGAGACAAGCTGGCTGCGGCCTTTCAGGTGATCCCATTTGAGACACAAACTTACTCACTTAATTAAACAGTGGCTCAGAGGACTCTAGGAATGTTGGGTTGATTTTAGAATACTATGCTTTTGGCAGTATGTTGTACGGAGTGGATTTATTCTCACATAAAAATATGTATTGTGCATTTCTTATAGATAAATAAAAATCTTAAAATGTATTTTATTATTTTCATAATTGTTTACTGTTATAAAAATAACAGCAAATAAGAATCATAATTGTTGTGGATTTAATTTTAAGGAAAGGAACAGTTTCTCTTTCTGCTAATTTTAACACACAAAAATGCTAAAACATCATTAATGCTATTTTACACTTAATAATAATTTAATGAATATTAGAATTGATGTATTTGTAAAGTTATTTTTAAATATATTGAAATTAAAATTAACCGTGTTTATAAGATTTATAGTCTCCATTAAAAAATTGTTCAAAATGACGGATAGCTTTCTAATTTAAAGGTGCCATAGAATGATTTGAGAGAATATTTTAAATTGTTCTCTGATATGTACATAGAAGGTATGTAGCTT
>JAUCMU010000046.1:10398972-10412853 GCA_032275025.1 Enteromius treurensis | reverse complement strand
CCATCTCTGCTGTCTGCATTTACTATATCACTGTAAATAAACATTTCACTAACTCACCTCTGCTTCCAGCCTCCTATGTGGGTGTTACAGTTTGTTACTAATTCATCATTAGTCTTAAACTATCTTTGCTTTCTTTGGTGAAAAAGTCATCTCATCTGAACCAGGAGAGAAATATGCACAGATTAAGAACCATTTAAAGCAAAATCGATCAAAACAGTAGTAAATAAATCTACCTGGTCTCATGGCATACAGTAAATGTACCCTGTTAGGATATTGTGGAATTTGATGTGAGAGTAAAACAAGGGATTGATTTTTTTCACTGGAGGAAGTGTGAAAATTGTGGACCTGTGGAATTGTGGATTTTGGCCAGAAGCAACAGTTTAAAGTAAATAAATCCTTTTCTGATTAATTTCTTAAATATACACAGTTTAGTTTTTGACTTCACAAGACATTATTTGATGTGAACTGGAGACTTGTGGATTATTGTGATGTTTTTATTAACGGTTTGGACTATTGTTCTGAGGGTGAGTAAATTGTCATCAAATTTTCTTGTTTGGGTTATTCCTTTCAGCAATAATTAATCTTTAGTAATAATCTTTAAATAATAATACATTTTCTTGAAATTATGTTTTACTGACAGTTCTGGGTTCTGCATCTTTTGCTATTAACACTGCTTGAGGGGAAGAACCTTAGCATGATGATTAACATGCAAAGCATTGCATTAGCAGGCAAAACATTTGCAGCTCTGCATGTAGTCTTCCCTATCCAGCTGTGTTGGAGTAAGTCCATATAATGTCTCCCAGAGGTTCACACAAACATGACAACCCAAGTGCGGTTATTGTGTTAGTAATACATGAAGAAAACTTTCTCTGAATGCTAAGTGGCAGAGATTTTAGTATATCTATGTTTAAATAATTAGAAGTGATACATTAACAAACAACAAGGAATTGTATTTTTATTGACATTTTACTGACATAAGCAAAGATGAATAAATTTACTATGGCTCATTGCTAGTTATTAATTAATAGAATTAGGGGATAATTTTTCTACAAATATTATCAGAATTAATATCATATGTTTTATAGGTTTAAGGGGAAAAGTAATGGAGTGGAAATCTTCTCATAAAAAAACAATAATGATGAAACCCATCTAATCCATCAAAATCTTTATTTTATTTAGAGAGCTCCTGCTCACTCCAGTTATCTGATTTTCCAGTGGATGATGTTGTTAGACACGAGAGAGACCTTCTTCTTTGAATCCTTTAAAACCCCTACAGAAATGTATTCTTAAAATATAGTGAGACGAAGGATCAGAGACATTTGCCACAGAGGGCCCATTCGACGTTGAAGCCTTCCCCGGGGTCTAGGGGCTGGTTTCTCTGGGCACCCTACTTTGGTTTATGTTCATCTGAGCGCAGAAGGATTAACAGACTCTGGATGTAAACTGGGGCCCTAGATCAGACACAATATCCTCTGGCAAACCTTAATAGCGAAAGACCTGTTCCATCATTACTTCAGCCCTTTCACAAGCCGTAGGAAGTTTGGTGAGAGGAACGAGCCGGCAGGCCTTGGAGAATCGATCGATTGGTGGTGTAATTGTGTGATGCAGGTAAGTCAGTAAAGAAGTCCACAGTGATATGAGACCATGGTCTTTGGGGAATTGGCAGAGGTTGAAGCCGTCCAGCTAGCCTTTGGTGAGAAGACCTGGACAAATTGCATTATGGTCATTGAGAGACGAAGTTAATCACATCTTTCTGTAAGGTGGGCCACCAAAACTGTTTTGTGGTGAACTCGAATGTGGCAGTGATCCCAGAATGGCCTGCGCTAGAAGATTCATGAACCCAGTGGAGTACATGGCCTCAAAGGGCTTGGGGTACATAAGTGCATTCTGGTGGGCATGTTACAGGTGCAGGTTCATCGTTCAGAGCCTCCAAGATCTCCGCCAGGATGTCCCAGCACACAGTGGAAGAGAGCACAGATTCTAATGGGGTGTCATGACAGGGTAAATCAAATTGTGGAGAGAGGGTGTCAGCTTTGGTATTCTTGGAACCAGGTTGATATGTGACTTTGAAGTTTAATCGAGCGAAGAGTAGAGACCATCTTGCCTGTCTGGAATTCAGTCATTTGGCAGACTGGATATATTTGAAGTTTCGGTGATCAGTGAGAACTGTGAAATGTAGTTTCACCCCCTCCAACCAATGCCGCCATTCTTCGAATGCGGCCTTCATGGTCAGCAGTTCTCGATCTCCAACATCATAATTGCGTTAGGCGGAGTTGAGTTTACGCGAGTAATGAGCACAATAACTTGGCTGGGCTGATACGACATTGAGACAGTATGGCACCTGGGATTAAGTCAATGACACAGTCATTGTCTCAATGAGGTGAGAATTGTGTGGCTTTCCTTTCGCTGAAGGCAGTGACGAGATCGGCATATATTTGGCAGGCAGACAGGAAGTTGTGCTTCAATGACAGGAGGAGGTTCAGATGGCATCTTGCAGGGAGAATTTTGACAGGTTTTGGTGACACTACGGAATGATTTTTTTAATCTGTCAAGGAGATGGTGGGGTTATGTTTCTCAAGCAAGGGGAGTCCAAGATTGATGGCAAAGTTGCGAGATTGGATGACGAATAGGCGAATGGTCTCATGCACAGCTCCTGCGTGGTAAATAATACTCTCCTTAGTCTCAGAGGATGACCACCCTGCAAAAAATTAATAATTAAGCAACTTTTTGCTTAGAACAAGCAAAATAATCTGCCAATGGGGCAAGCAAAATATTCTTATTTTAAACAGAAAACAAGACTATTTTGCTTACCCCATTGGCAGATTATTTTGCTTGTTTCCAGTGTCAAGAGTTCACGTTTTCCTCATAATGAATGACCGTATGCCCCCTCAGATAGTCATGAATTAAATGGAAAAAGGAGGAGAAGGGGTGGAAGAGGGATGCACAAAAGTGGGATGCGGGGAAATGAAAGCTGGGAAAATTTTATAGTGAAGGGAAAATTATTTTATTGGGTGCGAATAAACGAGGAATGATTAGGTAACAGGCTGCCAGCCGTGTGTGATTACTCGTTCCGCGATCCTCTCGAAACAATGTTATTTGCAAAACATCTACTTTCCAGAGTTCACGCTTTGCTCATAATGAATAATAAGCAAATTGGGCAAGCTATCTGGGGAGCGAGCCGGGAGAATGGCGAACTCCGAACCCCAATAGATAGAACCCTAGCGTGGGCAAGAGTTTGGCGTTCGGCTCGTTCACCGTCTGCCCCCCCAAAAAAGCTTGAAAGGAAAGCAGCCAAATTTGAGGGCCCAAAAAATGCAAAGAGAGGATGCTGGATGAAGGAGAATAGTAGGCAAAATAGAGTGATGGTAATGTAAGATGACGAAATAACTTTGTACTTTTGTTTATCAATGCAGAGACGGTCTCTGTAGTCAAGACGACAATGATCACTGGAAATCAGGTGTCCCCAACTAAGCAAGCCAGAGGCGACAGCGACAAGGAACCAAAACCCCATCCATGGCAAAATGGGGAAAAAACCTTTGGAGAACCAGGCTTAGTTGGGTCCATTTCTCCTCTGGCCGGACGCCCAGCACCTAATTTCCAGTTTAATTTTAAACACGTGTAAAAAGTATAAGGACTTATAGTGTGTATTAACCTAAAAATGGGTGAGAGGATGCGTGAAATACGTTACGAGACTGAGGAGAAGTCATAGGGAATGCCGTGTTGATGTCATGGGTAAGTGGCTTGCGTATGGCGTCATCTTGCGTGTGACGTCATCAGGCGGCACCGGCCGATTCAGCGCTCCTTTGCTGCTTTTGTTTGGGATGTTGCAACGCTGCCGGGCTTTTGTTGCTTCTGGGGCTGGAGAAAAAAGGCGGAAGGCCGGCGAGTGGTAGGTAATTAGGATTTTTTTGCTTGGATTGCTTTGATGGATAGCGAGGTGAATGAGATCTAAGAGCACACGGGCAAGGCCTCAATTAGAAAGCTGCGGGCTGGCGTGGAAGCTCAGACGGACTAAGGGTTGAGCTCAACCGGTAGCAGGAAGTTGAAGGCAGGCTGAGGAATCTGGTCTTCGTGGAGGTAGCAAGGTGAAGATGTGTCTTTGGTCATGCTATGGCGAAGAATGCACAAAAGCGGGATGCGGGGAAATGAAAGCTGGGAGAATTTATAGTGAAGGGGAAATTATTTGATTGGATGCGAATAAATGAGGGATGATTAGGTAACAGGCTGCCAGCAGTGTGTGATTACTCGTTCCGCGATCCTCTCGAAACAATGTTATTTGCAAAACATCTACTAAAAACTCACTTAATTTTAGCTTGTTTTTTTTTTTTTAATCAAGACAGTAATTGTTTCTTGTCTAGACAATCCTTCTTGATTTGAAATTTTTTTATATTTTGGCTGGAAATAAGACAAAAAATCTTGTCTTAGAATTTTTTGCAGTGCATCTATGGATGACACTGCCACCCGGATTCACATAGAAGGAGAGGTATATTGTTATTCTTAGCAAATGTTTCATCTATGAAGTTACCAGCTGCCCCTGAATCAATTATGGCCACTGCTTTTATTCACTTCCCCTTGACTTCTAATTTTACTGATAATTCTAAAGATTTGTTTATAGGAAAATCACTCACCACAGAGGAATCTTAACAAGCTGGCCTGGTGGGATAAGATGCTTGGAGATGCCCGGCTAAACCCCGCAGTACAGACATGAGTGGTTATGCATGCGTCTCTCTCTCTCTCTCTCCTGTTGTGTGATGCGTGTGTAGCCGACCTGCATAGGCTCAGGGCTGATAGCAAGGCTGATAGACAGTTGTCTAAATGGTGCAAGGGCCCCATCGAGCTCACATCAGATTGTCGATACGGATAGCCAGCTCCATGAATTGCTCCAGCGTTTTAACTTACCTGCATACCAGTTCAGCCTGTAACTCATTGTTGAGCCCCTTTTGGTAAAGCAGTTTGAGAGGATCCGTCTACCAGCCAGTCTGTGCTGCAAGAGTACAAAAAGTTAAGGTATAGTCTGCTAAGGTATAGTGTTTCTCCCCTGACGCAGAGCAAGCAGTTGTACACCAGGTTCCTTTCCTCCTGCATGTTCGAATACCTATCGAAACTGGCGTAAAAATTCATGAACATTGCAGTAAAAATCCCTTACGTTTTGACGCAGATCCGTTAAACTTATCAGGCAGAGATAGTCGCGGATTGCTTGCAATGGAGCCCACACTGGGAGAGGATTGACGGAGTGGTGTTTTGTTTGAGGAGGAGGAGTGGCGAATGAAGGTGTGAGTGCCTGTACGGCTCTCACCAAATCCTCAGTGAGAGAAGTGAGTTTGTGGAGCTGTTGTTGGTGGCTTGCCAGTATGGATGCCTGAGATGTGACTTCCATAGTCAGATGATACAGAGTTGCTAGATCTAGTTGCTAGAGTTCCTGTGATGGCAAAGTCTTCTGAGACGAAGGATCAGAGACGTTTGGATCCATATGCAACAAGTTTATTTCGTGGCAGGGTCAGATAAACAGCAAAAACAATTAAGAATAATAAATTAATAACAGACAGAGTTCGGGCCAGGCAGCTATCGGTCAGAGAAGAGTAAACAGACCAAAGCAGAGTTCAGGGAAGGCAGCAAATGGTCAGAGATGAATAAACAGTCCAAAATCTATCACAGGGAATCGTAACTGGTTTGCTGTGATTGCAATCACTGCTTTTAAAGGGGAAGGCTAATGAGGAACACCTGGGCCAGTGATCAGTCCTAGATATGGGGCATTGTGGGTAATGGAGTCCAAATGGAGTTAATACTCAGTTGAGGGTTCTCTCCGGTGGCCATTGAAGAGAGCCACAGAGGTACGATTTGTAATATACAGTAAGATTTTAAGCAACATTTCAGATAATAGTTACTTTTAAAAAAAAAGGTTTTCATATAAAAAGCTCTAAAAACCTTACTGACTTATGTTTTAGTGCAAAATAAATATGATCTGTATTCTTCCGATTAAAATTTTTCCGCGCTTAGACTCTTGGCGCTATTTTTTCGCCAAAATACGGCCAAATGCATTGCAAGCCTGTAAACAGAGTTTTGCAAGGGAAACAACCTGAGTCAAGAATTGCAAAATGGATTAATAGCATAAAACGAATCTAAGTGCCTAAAATTAAACTCTTGCAAATGTAAAAACGACTTGTTTTGTACGTAGGATAAAAACTTCAGAAATAACCCAAGAACAGTTCTGTCTTTCTTATCCTTGCGCTTACACTTCTGGCACGATTCTCTCACTCATTTCAGTTTTGCAAGTGCGAGGGGGAAGGCGGGATTACCTTCATCTCCTAGCCAATCAATTGAGGTTTCCAGACTGTCGATGTACCCTTATCTGATTACCCTTGAATCTCGATTTGCGCCTTTACAAATCTTTTCTTGCCCTGGCAAATTGAATGTACGCTTGCAATCTTATGTACACTTGCACAACACGTACTCTTCACATGCAAATCTTTATGGCATTATTTTATCTCCATAGGTTTACACCAGGTGCTCCGGTTTCTTCCCAAATACATGCACCTTAGGTTAACCGGATGTGTGTGTGAAGATAAAACACTTCAATTTGCGTATAGACCGACTGGTTCTTAGCATGAATATAGCACTACATGCTGGAACAGTGTAAATAGCTGCTACCTATGTTTTTTAGACAAGCTTACTGAAAAACAGGAGCAGTTAGAGCAAAGAAGAGAGAGAGAGATGGCTTTTTTTATTTATTTAAAATAGATTAAACCAACATTTAATTTCAGTCACAAAACAAATAAGAAACCTCTGAGTCTTCACATGTTCTTATATGAAATCATCACTGCTTTACCTGGGAAGAAATGTATCTATAGTTAAAAGCACATGAAAGACACAATTGAATGTACAGTAAATGGAAGCATGTTTATAACTGCAGCAATATGCATAAGTCAAGTTACGAGTACAAAAAGAGCTTGTTTAAAATGAATTATGAAGTACATAATGAAGGGACCAATAGATTACCTTGAAGAAGCTAAGTACAGCACTGTAGGTCAGAGAAAAGATGAAGAGGAAGATAAATGAGGTGGCAGTGGACCAGAGACTTTTGAACTCATCCTCATCAAGAACATCTTCATTGCAGTCCAGAGCAAAGCCATTCTCTGGCTCAGGTGGCATAACTGAAAACACATGTACACGAGACTTAAGTATAGTAAATACGCTGCGACGCATACTTGAGAATGTAATCACACATCCTGAATTTCAACTCAAGTATTATTTAGTGTTACATAAAAACCTGCACACCTCAACCCATACATTCATTTCCACACACAACTGAGTGTACACTGAAGAGACAAACATACACTATATAATAATCCTGTCTGTTAGACATTGTTGGTGCATTAGAAAATACACTTCATAAAAATATACATAGACATATTATTACATTTATGGTATGCTTATCAAGTAGCATACAATTTTAACCTGCTATCAAATACTGACATACTAATACAAGTGCACATAAAACAAATATTCTATGTACCATCTGTATGTTTTATTGATTGAAAAGCTCAATAATTCCGCATGACCTTGATGGTTACACTGTTAAAAATTACAGTATTACTGACAGCTGGTTGCCAGTAACTTACTGTAGATTTAAATTTATGTTATTTACTGGCAACAGTTTGTTCAAATATAAATACACATTAAATATTAACAAATATAAAACAACTTAACAATATACAACATAAATAAAACAACAGCCTCATGCAAAGCACCTGGAAACCAATATCAGAAAAAAAACGGAAAAATGTTTATGAATATTTCTGGTTTCCTGTATGCTTTGAATGAGGCTATTTTTAATTGTTTTAATCTATAAAGATAAAGACTATGTTTAATCTTCATTTATATTTGAAAAAAACTGTTGCCAATAAATTTCATATATATAAATCTACAGTAATTACTGGCAACCAGCTGCATAACTACAGCACATTTTAGAATCAAATAAGTCTTTACAAGAGGCAGAGACAAAAAAATAAATAAATCTAATTTTCTAAATACTGAAGAAAAAAACAGGAGTAGAATTGAAGCACACAACGTTTCTGATTAGGAAAACCACATGAAAGCTGGACTAAATCATGCAAACACAAATATTTATTGCTTGTAAAACAACACAAAATTTTATATTAGAAGAATGGATAGACTAACAGCAGTACAGTAAGCACAGAACAGGACATACACATAAACTATGATCATATTTTCATGCAAACATATTTACTTACATGCAATATGTAAGCAAATATCAAATTAAACAGATTTTTTTTGAGTGTAATTTGACTGTGATAGTTGACCCCTGCAGTAAAGTGATACACACATCCAGACAGAAATATGCACAAAAAACAACATCAAAGATACATAATAAACATGACAACTGAGCAACAGGACAAAAGCAATGGAACGGAGAATAAACAAATAAAGAGCTTGAACATTAGTCACACAATAGTTCTGCCTGTTTACTTTTGCTTGTCGACTCTTGGAATGGCAAGTGTCTACCCTCCATGTTAGCGTAAATGACTGCGCAGGTGATGGTGGTGCTGAGGCTGGCATATTTGTCTTTTGTCATTGATAGGATGCTGAGAACAGACGTGGAGTCTTGCAGCTGCATGGGAGCACTGGTTGTGCCTTCTATGTAAGGGTCTCCACCCAGTTTCCACATGATATAGACATCGCCAAGTTTAGGGCCAGTGACCTCACACACATGAGAGACATTTTTTGTGTCAGTACGATCAGGTTTGTAAATAAAGATATTGGGTTTATTTCCATCTGAATTGGAGGTAGGGATAAAGGTTTATTAAACAAACAGAAAGGTACATAATATTTAACAACAAAAGTGAATCAAAGCAGTCTAGGCTTTTGACTGTGAAAGCATTTTGCATGGTTTAGTGGGCAATAAAACTCAAACTTTACAACCTTTCAGCATTTATAACTGCACATAGATCCACAAAGCAAATTAAGTTTTATGCTGACTTACCTCCTTTATTAAACTTGATCACCTTGAATTCGCTCCTATTTGAGTAATGGATGGTGCAAGTGACTTCTTCACCTTTAAACCATGTGTTTGTCTCAACAGTGACACTGTATTTTTTTTCTGATTGTAAAATTTCATGAGAAGTTTGTATCTTGACACTATTCCCTTCACATGATATATTGTTTATATCTTTCGAAACAACCGCTTCCAACACAACTTTATCATTTACAAATAATTCTTTCAAAACTGGTGTCAGTGCAAATGAGCATGATGGTTGGGCTGGCGGTAGTGGTGATGGTTGGGTTCGTGGTGGGGCTGACAACATAAGGAAGAAAGAAGAGAGAACATGAAAGGCAAAGTAAAACAAGATGCTTTATTAAGCAAGCACAGGAGTAGAGTCTGAACATTAGTGTTTAATGTTTTTGTAGTTGTTATTATTATTGTTATTATGTTCATACAGAAAGATAAACATGCGAACAACTTTTATTATTAATTGATGGAGGAAATCATATGTCCTATCATGCTTTATTCTGTTCTGAAGTTTTGAAAAAAATGTACAAAAAATAAATAAATAAATTAAATGTAACATACGTCGTGGAGCAATAGTAGTTGTTTTTGTGTCTTGAGAATTTGACGCTTCGCATTGGTAAGGTTTTTTAGGATCCCAATCACTTTTTCTCACGCTCAGATGGCTGATTTTGGTATAGTCCCCATTACTCCCGAATGCTGGATACTGCACAAAATCACTCAATGAGTTCTTAGCATAATCCGTCCATTTGAAAGAAAGAGAGTCCGCAGGTGAGAACCCTTTTGCCATGCAGCCGATGGTGATGAAGTTAGAATCAGAAGTGCACTGAGACATGCCGAAGATTGACTTTGGAGGAGACGGTTGAGCTGTAAAGACAATGCATCCTTCTCAGACAATATATTCAATGTAATGTACTTACATATGAACACTATTAGACATAGGCTATTAGACAGCTAGGCTACATCTCAAATTAATTACTGGAAGGTTAAATTAATGAATAAAATATAACACAAATAAAATGAATGAAATTCAAAGCTCTAGATTATAAAATAACATTAAAACATCAAATAAAACAAAACAACGCTTCGAAATCCTGATCATCCTACGCTTGTTAACTTTGATCCTTTTAAAATGTTGTGCCGCAGACAAGATAGGCCAAGGGTTTTTGGTATAGTATGAAATCACCTGGATTCTAAATATTGCTTAAAACTGTGGTGGCTGGAGAGAACTTTTTTAAATAATAACAAAACAGGTTTCTTGGATGAGCAAAAAGTAAGTGTTGCCTTGCTGATGGTGTTTTGCAGGTTTAGAGACTGAATGCTCAACTCACCCAAAATAATTTCGAGGAGCCAATAAAACAAAATCTTGTGAATTAAGTTAAATATATATATATATTTGGATGCTATAGGTTAATAAATAAGGTGTTAGTCTATATATCTAAACAAATGTAACATATTACTGTAAAATTTGACCGCATGAATTAGGCTGATTGTCAGTTAGTTTAAAATGAATCAATTCGCATACTATTTGACATGTGTAAGTTAAAACAAACACTTCAGTATAGAAACCAATTCTCACTATTAACTACATGTTTATTATCATGTCTATTAACATATATTTTTAGCAGACTACTTATGATGCACATATTCTGCATGAAAATATTCTACATCCCCTAACCCCTCACAGTAGGACTATGTAAACAACTACCTTATTAACTTTAAATAGTTTAAGCAGAAATTTAGAAGTAGACTATAATTAAGGAAAACATAATAGTTAATGGCGGGAATACACAGTGCAAAAAGATTACACAGGCCACACAAACACTAAACACCATCATGATTAAACTGAAATATGCAATAAAAATTTATTTAACAACATCATATGTCACATACAACCCTAAAAAGAATAACTGATAAGAAAAATCGATCAATTGATTTTTTTCCTCCGTAAATTTTATAGAAATGTAGAAATGATAAACTGATCATTAATAAAATATGAAAATATATATAAATGCTCAAGGACAAGGCATTTATAGATGCACTTGGAAACTGTTTACTAATGTATAATAGTGTTTGAACAATGGTTTATAAAGGATGAAATAAATGCTTTCTAATGCTTAACTAATCATACATAGTGTGTAGTTATTATAAAGTGTTACCAGTTTTGGTTAGCATCTTTTAATAGCAGAATTCAGTTTATTATTTTAAAATATAACCAGTAGATGCCACAGCAGTGTAAAAATATTACAACATTTGAGACACATACAGTTTACTTACTATTTAGTCGTAGGCTATTTAGCTTTTCAGCTTCTAACGTTTCCACAGATTAGCAATACTTGCAAATTTTGATTTGGTAGGTTTTTAGCACACTGAAACATTATAATTATGCAGTCTATATCTTTAACATTTTCTAATGAAATAGACATCTGACAACAATTAATAGAAAACCCTTGATATACTAAGTAAGTAATACTGTAAGTAAAAATACATATACATGTGGAATTTTGTTTTATTTTACAATATTTTACGATTGCAATTAATAATAAAATCTTTTTGTTGCGGTGACTTTGGTGCCGCTTCCCCAGTAGTCGAAATCCCAGTTACACAATATTCTTTTAATGCTAGAGCGCAGTATAAAAATGTTATTAAAAAATTCTCTGGATCTGTTACCTGTAGGCCTACCTGATTCGTTGTTTTATCTGAATGCATATACATTTAAAATCATAAAAATGTAATTATTCATAATTAATGTTAATTTTCGCATTTCTAACAGTTCTCTAAATACATGTCCCGACTTGTCCTATTAGTAGAGTAAATAGTCCTTTAATTGTTGATATAAATATATGTATATACAGTATATATATACATACACAAATATACATATATATATATATAAAATCAACTTTCTGACAAATTAGTCAGTAGTCAAAAGCATAGTCACACTGACAGTTTCACCCACAAATATTGTACAAAAACAGCTATTACGATCGTATTACAAGTCACTTTTATTTATTATTTTAATTCATAAACTCGACTATTTATCGTTTGATTATAAGTTGCAAAACGGACAAAGCGGTCTGTACTGAAAGATTTAAACATCTTACCAGATGTCACTGTGACCGAGGTGCCTTTCCCCCAGTAGTCAAAGGCAGTGTAGATGATACTTTTAATTTCTTCAATGCACAAAAACTAACAATTTGTTTCTAAATCAGCAAACCCAGCAACAATCCTTTTTTATTTTAGAATTAAATGAAACATTGTCCATAATTTTTTTTCCTTTATCTCTTTTTTTTTTTTATAATAGTGGTCTAAAAAGGGTGCTACTACATGCTTTTTTTAAACTAACTAAACAAAAATCTAACTTCTTACCTGATGTTACAGTCACCGTTGTTCCCTTTCCCCAGTAGTCAAAGGCACCGTCACAACGAGACGATTTATGATAAGAGCCATACCATAACCCTAATAGTACATTTACTTTACAGTTCACCAAAGGCCTTTGCAAAGCGAATTTTGAGACGTTTCAGTGTGCAAATTTTTTAATCTAAGGTTTTTATTTGATATAGTTTACGAATACCTACGCCCTTTCTTTCCACTTTTAGCGAAGACAAAAATTGTGAATATGATTATTTTGTGAGAGGCGGCTTGCCTGATCTTCACAACTTTATAAAAATGAAATAACAGAAAATGTCAACAATTTCTTACCTGAGGTAACAGTGACTTTGGTTCCTTTCCCCCAGTAGTCAAAGTAGTCATCACAGTGACTGGTGCCTTTGAGTTACTAACAAAAAACCCACAAGAAGAAGCAGTGTTCATATGATCAAACCTCAAAGCCAACATTTGTTATTTTACCTTTCTTTTCAATGGATTCATTAAAAACATCTCTTCAGCCTGCCTTTCTGTAGCTGCCCACCAGTGTACTGTAGGTCACACATATGATTTGCACTAAAGCACTAGTTTGTTGCTGTCCAAAACATGAAGACACTGATATTAAAAAGTGAAACCATTTAGGCTATAAGAACTTAATAATCCAAACAAACAAACAAAATAAATAAAAAATAAAAACAAAACTGAAGCTTTGCATTATTTATTATCATTAATTTATTAATTCATTCTCGCCTATAGACGGTTTCATCGGGTGCACGTGTAAGGTCCGCCTTTTAGCTCGGCTGGAGGCGTGTCTCACTCCCCAGGGCTTCTGTGGCAATAATCCTCGGTTTTTTATCTTTTGTTTCTAATTTTACTTTTAAGTTTTACATCGTTTTAATCTGACGCCAATTTTAAGTAGTTAGGTGTTTTAGTTATCTTAATTTAGATACTTGATTATTTTAAATGTGCCATACTTTCTGTTATACGTTCCGTGTGGGATGCAAAGCCATCTGGGTCTAACATTGGCCGTACGTAGTACCGTAAAAACACAAACCCGCCAGATTGATAATTGCTCAGAGGTTGGAGGGAGCCCGTAAACTTGGTCCTTGTTTTTCCCAACTTGTCAATTTCAATGATATCAGAAATCAAGAGGTCTCCAGATAAAACGTGCTTACTGCAGATTTGAGCAGTCTATAATGAATCAAGAAATAAGGGGCATGTAAGATTTGGAAAAATTGGCTAAAAGAAATGTAATCATCCTGGGAAAGCTGCACTAAGAGAAGTCTCGCAAAGCTGGCAGATGACATGCCATAAAACGAGATCTTAAGATCTAAACAGGATGACCCCCTCCCCTCCCCTCACAGACACTTACTGTGCGATCTACCAAATCTCAGTTCACACCCTCCCTCTGAGTGTAACATCCACGCCAGACTCTACACCTGACTCCTCCCTTCACGTCACCCAACGATCCCAATCACCAGAATACTGAG
>JAUCMU010000046.1:10368250-10398872 GCA_032275025.1 Enteromius treurensis | reverse complement strand
GAGAGCGGCAGGTTTTTTGTTCAGTGACTATCTTCCCGTCTTTTGTTCCTTTTGAATTCCAGAGTGGACTAATATTTGTTTCGTTTTTGCCCTGCTCGCAGAGAGCGGCAGGTTTTTTGTTCAGTGACTATCTTTGAATAAAGACTCTACTTATCTGCACCCTGGTTTCCAGTGACTGCTTCTGTTCGCACCTGACAGAGACATGATTAAAATAATGTTCTAGACACTTTAACATGTTCACCACGAGGAGCCAAAATTATTCAATTACGTATGAGGTTATGTTTCTTTTAGACAAACCCTCTGTGACTGCAAAAAAAAAAGATTATTATTATTGTTTATTGTTATTATTATTATTATTACAAACAGCAGTAAAACTTTGTGCTAACTACTTTGTCTCAGTATTTTGTACAGTAATTTAGCTCTTGCTGAGTTAGAGCAGATCCAAACAATTTTCCATTTTAAAGTGCCTATATTATGGGTTATGAAATGTTCTTATATTGGTTTTAGGGGTGGCAAACATACTTGTTCCACAACACCCAAATGATTCGTTAAATTATAAAATTTTACAAAACTCCTGGTTGATTTCATTCAAACTGTGTTTTTGAGCTTTTACTGCTCTAATGCACTGCATTTTCATTCAGACCAGTGCGAAATTATCAACAAGTATGTTCCATTTGATGTCAACATGATATGGCTTAGGATTCGTTAGGGATCTCGTTTCAGTCTCATGATTCAGTCAACTCTTTCTTTTGAGAGACAATAACTTCATACATGGGGCTCTTTTAGATTGAAATCTTTGCAGGATGTTTTCATTCACTTAGAGCTGTGTTTGACACTGCACTAAAGGTCACTTTTGAAAAATAAATAATAGGGGCACTTTAAGGAAAAGGTGGTCACTTCAATTATAAACCATAAACTGAACCCTAGCAGAATATAAAAAGGGTAGTTCACCCAAAAATGTGAACTGACATGAGGGTTGTTAAGAAGCAGACGGACACGGAAGTAAAAGTATAATAATGTTTATTAACAGAATATCTTTGCTCACAGCAGAATGAAGGTAAATCAAAATGTAGAGGAATCCAACTTAAATTAACAATGCAAATCAACTTAAAGAGTCTTATCCTTATGCAGACCAGTAGCAGGAGAATAACTCACAGAAAACCACAACCACACACCACTTGACGAACTGGGATGAGGGGAGGAATCACGGAGACTTGGAGGAGACATGGAAGATCACAGAGCACACTGGAGGAGAACAGGTAAGCACAAAGGTAAGTATAACAATAGCTGAATGCATAGGAAGAGTCCACTTATGACCAAACGAGCTTGGACAGTAAGTGTGCCGGTGAGTGTGTCTTAAATGTGGTGTGGTTGGTTGGTGACAGGTGCAATTGGCAGGTGTGGCTGGTTAATACTCAGGGGATTGTGAACGTTGAGTGGATGTGCGGACGGAGCCTGATGTGGATGTAACACAACCTGCTCCACGAGGTGAAGGGACCAACAAATCTGGGACTGAATTTCTTGCAGGGCAGTCATAGGGGTATGTCCCGAGTGGAGAGCCAGACCCTTTGGCCCAACTGGTAAGTGGTAGCTTCGGAACGTCGTCTATCCACGGTGGTCTTGGTCTTCTGCCTACGCACTGCCCTCTGAAGGTGTTGATGAGCAACGTCACAGACCCTCTCGCTCTCCCGGAACCAGTTGTCGACCACCGGCACGTCTGATGGTTCTCCTGCCCAGGGAAAGAGTGGGGGCTGGAAACCGAGTACGCACTGGATGGGAAAGAGGCCAGTGGTAGCTTGGCAGAGGTCCCTGGATGCCCAGTGATGTGTGCGTGGTATGAATGAGGGGAATGCGTTCGGCGTCTGGAACGAATCGAAGGAGTGGGTGCTGGATTAGCAGCGGCTGGAGGGGTCACCCATTGGATTGGGCTGGCAAACAGTTTTTCAGGGAGAATGGGTTTCACGGATTCGGGCTGTTTGTCAGGGGCATGGAGTCTCGAGAGAGCATCGGCTCTAACATTCTTGGCACCTGGTCAATAGGAAACAGAGAACTGGAACCTGGTAAAGAATAATGTCCATCTAGCTTGACGTGGGTGAAGTCTCTTTGCATCTCGTAAATATTGTAAGATTTTATGGTCAGTTAATACCGGGAATGGTAGAATTTACCCCTCCAGGGGGCCTCTTAGAGGGCCAGCTTGGTTGCAAGGAGCTCTCTGTTGCCAATATCATATTTCCTCTCCGCCGGGTTTAACTTCCTCTAGAAGTACGCACACGGCTTCAGCTGTGGTGGGTTTCCCTGCTGCTGAGACAAGATCGCTCCTGCCACTGTGGTTGAACCGTCGACTTCCACGACAAACTGTTTCTTGGAATCTGGATATATCAGGAAGGGAGCTGACGTCAAGGATGCTTTGAGACTGTGGAAGGCGTGAGAAGCTTCAGCTGTCCAGGTCAGAGTTTTGGGTTTTCCTTTCAACAAGGAGGTGAGTGGACTGGCAAGTATACTGTGCCCTTCGATGAACCGTCTATAGAAGTTAGAAAAGCCTAGGAATCTTTGCAGTTCCTTCATGGTGGTAGGTACTGGCCAGTTGGTTATTGCCTCAACCTTTCCTTGGTCCATACTCACACCAGAGGGATCAATGTTGTAGCCTAAGGACTGAGTGGACAGCTGATGGAAGGAACACTTTTCTGCTTTTAAGTACAGATGTTGTTCTCTTAGTTTGGTTAGTACCTTTTCTACATGGAGACTGTGTTCTTGAGGATTGGATGAGAAGATTAGAATGTCATTGATGTATATTAGTACAAACTTGTCCAGATGCTCACAAAAGATTTCGTGCATGCAGTCTTGAAATATGGAGGGTGTGCTGGCAAGGCCATACGGCATAACTAAATATTCATAGTGCCCAGTTGGTGTGATAAAGGCGGTCTTCCACTCATCTCCATGCATAATTTGAATTAAATTATATGCACTTCTGAGATCTAGTTTTGAAAAGATCTTAGCACCTCTTAATTTATCTTGGGCTGCTGGTACCAAAGGAAAGGATACTTGAAAGGCACTGTTACCTTATTGAGGGCACAATAATCTACACAGGGGAGAATTCCACCGTCTTTCTTTTCCATGAAGAAGAAGCTCGAAGCAGCAGGGGACGTAGAAGGATGAATGTAGCCGTGTGCGAGGGCTTCTTTTATATATTCTTCCATAGCCTTAGTCTCTGGAATTGACAGTGGATAGATCCATCCCTTGGGCACCTGGGCATCCGGGAGCAGGTCGATGGCACAGTCCCATGGGTGATGTGGTGTAAGGCGAGCGGCTCTCCTGGAGCAGAAAAAATCCTGGAAAGCACTGTATTCAGAGGGAATTTCAACAGATTGTTTTTCAACAGGGCTTTCAATAGATGTAGTGCACATTGAAGAGGTAAGGTAGGAAAGCAATCGGGCCAACATTGAGAGCCCCACTTGATGATCTCACCAGTGCCCCAGTAGAGGATGGGTTCGTTTTTCGCCAGCCACGTACGCCCTAGCACCAAATCCATCGTGGAGCCCTCCAGAACCAAATACCATATCTCCTCCTCATGACATGCACCCATGCGTAGACAAATGGGCCCAGCATTACACTGCACATCTCGATCGGATAAGGGCTTTCTGGTGATGGATTGAACTTGATATCGTCTGTCAGTGGGAACAGTTCGAATTGGCAGCCGTCATGCTAGGTGCCCAGCGATTAAGTTTTCAGCCGAGCCAGAATCTATTAAAGCAGCGACAGAGATGGAGACTCCCTTAGCAGGAAGAGTGACTGGGAATGTGCATGGATGCATATTTTCAATGATAGACAGAATCTTACTCACAGCTGGACAAGGTGGACGAAGACGACAGGCTGTCAGTGTATGAGTAGCTTGACCACAGTATAGACAGAGACCCATCGTGAGCTACTCTGGTGCTCTTGCGGAGAAAGATGTCATATGGAGCCAGCATCATAAGGAGTTTAGGCTTGAGTCCTTGACGAATGTGGTCTCTAGTGCTTTTCATTCCATCCAGTACGGCTGCTAGATTTCGAAACCTGATGGAATAATCATAAACGGAAAGGTTATTTTGACGAAAGTTGTATAACTCTTCACCCGCTGATGAATCATGATTGGTTCTTCCGAACACCTCCAGGAAGTGAGAAGCGAAAGCATTATAAGAGCTGACAGCTGGTCCAGCCTGACTCCAGATAAATTCAGCCCAACACAAAAGCAGTTCCTGATAAGCAAGAAATCACACAACCATTCTTAGCACCATCGGTATCATACACATTGGGGTAAGTAGCGATTATAATGGAACATTGGAGTAAAAATCCCTTGCAATCCCCCGCCGCGCCAGAGAAGGGCGGCGATCCCACCATGGGACATACCACTGTGGCAGGCGAAGAAGGGTTGTTTACTTCCAGTTTGGTGGTTGGTGCTTGTGATGGCGTGGGTGCCGTTGGTGGTGGTGGCGTGGAGAGAATCATTCGCCTGAGACTTGAAGGAGACACAGAGGATCACAGAGCACACTGGAGGAGAACAAGTTAGCACAGATGTAAGTATAACAATAGCTGAATGCGTAGGAAGAGTCCACTTACGACCAACAAGCTCGGACAGTGAGTGTGTCTTAAATGTGGTGGGGTTCATTGGTGACAGGTGCATTTGGCAGGTGTGGCTGGTTAGTACTCAGGGGATTGTGAACGTTGATTGGATGTGAGGGTGGAGCCTGGTGTGGATGTAACAAGGGTGAGTAATTAATGATATTTGCAATTTGGAGAACTATCCCTTTAAAGTTCTAAGTAACATAAAGAAAGTGGTAAATGAAGGAGTTTGAAGCTTTCTGAGTGTCACGCTCATGCGTGATGTCGCGTCTCACTTTTCAACGAAACAAGAGAGCACGGAGACAGAAGATCCAATAAACAATGAACATTTAATAAATGAAACCAGGGTACAAGGAAGGCTGACGAAGACGCATAGACCAACGCAGAAAAACACTCAACATAACTTCAACAACTGACACTAAACACAAGACAAGGCGTGAAATAAATACAAGGACTAATCAAAGACAAAACAAGACCTGGTAGACACGGCTGTCAGAGGATCAGACACTAATGACAGAGGCTGGGTTACAGATGAGCGAGAACATGAGGGAATGGAATGTAAACAAACACACAGAAGACACATGGCACAAGAACCAAACATAAACACAAGCACGTGGAACATGAAAGTGTTACACTGAGCATACATTTAAGAACTGTTCACTGAAAGGTTGCCTACTGCTGTGGACTTCAGTCACAACATTTGCAGCCAAGCTCTCCAAGACGCTCTTCAGAAGTATATTTTAAAAGTTTTCTTTTGAATAAACTCTTCAGTACACTGTTATTTTCACATTAATGCCAACATAGCAGCATTCATAATAAAGGTTCGTTTTCTGTGTAGAAACAAAAACGCAAAGTTCTGTGTCAACATATTCTGTCTTTACAATCTCTGTTTTGGTAAGCTTCTTGAAATTAAAGAAAAACAAGCTCAAGTTAGTCAACAACCTGATTAGTACACTAGATCCTTTCCTTCTGTCAGAAGATCTCATTCCTGCACCTTAATAATATACTGCTGTCCTTTCGACAGTGAATTCACTGATGGAGTCACCTACACAGTTAAATGAGCTGCACTCCTAGTCACCTCCCCCTCACTTTTATGTAAAGTGCAGTATGTGTTCCAGCCACCTACACTGAAAATGTTAGCAGGCCCATAGGAAAAGAAACAAACTGCTCCACATCACACAACATTATGGCTTTGATGCACTGAGCTTGGACAGAAACCGTTTGCAAATTTGATCTACTTCATTCAATGTTTTTGTATTATAAAAAGATCTCATCTGTCAAAAATGTGAATAGTTTCTACCAGAGCTACTTATTTACGATGCATTTTCAAATTGAGTTTTTGCTGTGTTGTTAAAGGATAAAGTAAAATTAAAAAATAAATAAAAATTATTCTTTGAAGCACGTTGTCATGCACATCTTGCTGTGTTGTTATCAGCATGCACCTGTTCCATTTTGCTCGCCTTCCATTTACTCTAGATTGTGATTTCAGAGGTGTTATAAAAAACCCACAATGTAGCAGCTAAGCCCTTTTCACAGTAAAATGTGCCCAATGTTATGACCCCAAAACAAAAACACAGACTTGTTTAATGTGTGCTGCAGTACTAGCAGTTTGATCATGATTTCTTTTGCTAATGCTAGTAAAGCCTAAACACTCAAATTGTATATAGGCCGATCTGGAGTTTACTACAGGGATTCAATTTAATAAATTAGCTTTCTGTGATAGGCTGAGCCTTAGCTAACAACAGCTAGGCTACATCACTTCAGGGGTTTCATCAGAGAAATAATAACAACTAACAATCAGTGTGTTTGTGGGAGGTACAGGGAGGGCAGAGAACTCTGGCTGTATGTGTCAAACCCCAGAGAACCCTTTGGAAGGCTGTGAAAGCAAACATCACACACACAAGAAAAGCCACTGAATAAGTTCAAAACACATCTCACAGGAAAGAAAAGAGTCATGACAAGAACAGCTTTTTGTCACCAAAGAATGGCCAAAAAAATAAAAAAAATAGGCAAATAGGTTTGACATTAACACATGTTGTTAAAAATAAACAAAAATGTTCTGTAAAAAAGTCAAATATGCTTATAATAGGCATTGCTTTTTGTTATTACCATTGTGAATGTTTTCGCTAGGCCTCAAGCAAGGCATTCTGGGATTTATATGAATGATATGTCATGATGCTGTAGATTTTGGTCATTTTGCCTAAAATTTACTTACTGTACCCTCATGTTGTCTTTGATGATAAATGAAACACAAATTAAGATTTAAATGAAACCTGAGAGATCTATCCAATACCAATCCATCAATGATGCGCGGGTCAATGTGTAAACCATCTGAACCCGACCGACGCTGTCAACTAACTCGCCCCCAACTCGGACCGCAAAAAAAGAGAAAATATTGTACCTGACCCGCATTTTTTTTCAAATGGTGCGCTCGCTGACGTGCTGCGCTCAGAGCTCGTGGTGCGCCCGGCGAGAGCAGGCAGTTCTTTCATTATTTCGGCAAATGTCTCCCACACTTTGCTCTTTCTATTTGTATATTTGCGGAGCTTCCTCTCCCCAGTCTTTACCTTTTCTCTTGCCGCCTCCATCTCTACATGCAGAGTGAGCTTGAGCGTCATCTTCGCGTCATCTTTAATATTTTATTTGCATACAAACATTAATCATACCACTTGATTCCTGTGAATTACTTTTACAATGCTTTAATGAATGCTTTGAATCAAGAACGTTCAATGAAGAGATCATTCAGGTTTAATTATTAAAACATATTAATGTGTGTTTGAAAGATGAATGGAAGTATTACGGGTTTGGAACAACATGACCAGTACATGATGACAGAATTTTCCTTTTTATGTGAATTATTCTTTTGAATGATGCTATCTCGTTCAAATTTGGATCAGAGGGACTAAAATAAAAGGATTGAATAAAGATATTATATTAATAAAAATAACAAATGAAATAAATAGTTCAAAAATCTAAATAAAAATCTAAAATAAAAGTTTTTGTGTGTTTATTGTGTATATTTTTTATGTATTATTTTATGTTTACATATTAAATATATATAAATATGTAAATATATGTTCAAAATATATACTGTATGTGTGTATATTTACATATACATAACAAATAAACACAGTACACATAGGCTACATATATTACGTTAACAGTAACTTTGATTCTGAATGTGATTAATCACTATTAATCGTTTGACAGCACTACAGATAAATCAAATTACCGATTATAAAAATTAAACATTAAAATAAAGGACAAAACAGCTTAATCACAATGTAACGCTCAATAGCCACGACAGGAGACAAAAGTCAAAAGAAATAACAAAGTTTATTTTCTTTAACAATCACTTAAGGAGAAGGCTCAACAGAAAACTCAGGAGCTGTGGCCAAAACAGAAAGTAATCAACTTAGAATCGCGATCTCCAGATCGCTTGAACAACCGGGAGCCTAAGGATAGGACGATCTCCAGCTCGTTAATTTTCCTAAGGGGTGAGTAACAGGTAGAAACAGTCTCTGTGAATATTGCGAGAATATAAAGCTGGTGGCCACAGCTCATAGTCAGCGATCTCGGGATCGCTATCCGTTCCACAGGTGCTGAGTGACAAAGGTGAACAGGTGAGTGTGCAATGTGAGTTTATTTCAAAAAGGCTTACAGGCTTCTAAACAGAATCCGTTTCCTTTCCTCAGGGAGTTGATGGTCAAGAGCCCGGGTAGGAGCGAGAGGTGAGTATCCACAGGTGAAAGCTGCTACGTAGACTTTTCTCTTAAACACAGCTAGTAGCAATGATCGCATACGCACAGCACAGTCAGCTAGAACTGCTAGAGGCAGAAAACCAGGTAATAGTCATAAGCATAGCAATTGTGTAGCTCTGTTACCTCGAGCTCAGCCGTAGACTGAATGGAGAGTTTGGTTTTTAAGGCTGTAGCCTCTGATTAGCGCAGGTGTCTCTCATCAGTACTCTGGTGATAGCGGCTGCAAACGGCTGATCCTGGATCAGCTGACTGTGCTGGCATTACATTTTCCCCTCCTCCACGAGTGGCTCCTGACGCTCGAGAGCGACGACGTGGTCGACCTCTGCCTCTAGGGGCTGGACGGTGTGGGTGATCCCTGTGAAAATCCTGAATAAGTGAATGATCTAGAACATCGTCTTTATCAAGCCAGCACCTTTCCTCCAGTCCATACCCTTCCCATTCTATTAAATACTGTAGTCTGCCATTCCTTCGTCGGGAGTCGAGAATTTCTTGGACTTGGTAGATGGCTTTGGCATTGTCCAGTTCTGGAGGTGGGTTTTCGGTGGGTTCTGGAGTGGGAGAAAGCAGAGGATCAGTGTACCGTTTAAGTAGTGATACATGAAAGGCTGGGTGGATACGATATTGACGGGGTAACTGTAATTCATAGGTTACATTATTTATCTGACGGATGATGGGGAATGGCCCTATATAACGTGGACTCAGTTTTTTACAGGGTAACCTTAGTTTTATGTCTCTGGTTGAGAGCCACACTTTTTCCCCTGGCTGATAAACTGGGGTGTCTGATCGTCGAGTATTTGCCCATCCTTGGTGTCTGCGCATGGCAGGTTGTAAGTGCGTGTGCGCTGAATTCCAGACTCGCTCACTCGTTCGGAACCAATAATCCACGGCCGGTATTTGGGTAGGTTCCTCTGACCATGGAAAACGAGGAGGCTGGTAACCCAAGCAGCACTGAAAGGGTGTGAGGCCCGTGGTTTCCTGCCGCAAGGAGTTTTGGGCATATTCCGCCCATGGGAGAAACTGATTCCATTCCTCCTGGTGTGTATGACAATAAGCACGTAGGTAACGTGATCTTTCTTGTATTTTCCTCTCTGCTTGGCCGTTCGTCTGAGGATGGTAACCTGAAGATAAACTTATAGTCACTCCTAAAAGCCTAAAGAATTCCTTCCAGACCCTGGAGGTAAACTGTGGTCCCCTGTCAGACACTATGTCCTCAGGGATGCCGAAATGTCTAAACACATGGTTAAACAATAGGGTGGCAGTTTCAAATGCAGTGGGTATACCTGGTAAGGGGATTAATTTGCAGCCTTTTGAGAATCTATCTACCACTACCAGTATAGCAGTGTTGCCTCCCGAGAGTGGTAGGTCGGTAGCGAAGTCCACTCCTAGATGGGACCATGGACGTTCTGGTAGTGGTAATGGTTGCAGTTTCCCTTCAGGAAGTTTACGTGGTACGTTAGTGATGGCACAGACTGTACATCCTCTGATGTAGCGGTTCACCTCCCTCTGCATCTGTGGCCACCAATAACGGTTCTTTAGGAGTGTGATAGTTCGTTTAGTACCCGGGTGCCCAGTTCCTGGGGAAGTGTGCACAAGATCAATTAATGACAGTCTTAGTGTGGTGGGAACATAGGTCTTACCCTGAGGGCACTCGGGGGGCGCTGGTTCTAGGTTGGTGGCCTGACGGATTTGGTCTTCCAATTCCCATACTATGGGGGCCAGGAACACTGTGGGAGGTAATATGGGCTCTGGCCTTTCTGTGATTAGATCTGGATCTTGCAGACGGGAAAGAGCATCAGCTCTAAGGTTCTTACTGCCAGGACGGTACGTAATTTTAAAATTGAAACGGGTGAAAAACAGAGCCCACCTGGCCTGTCGTGGGTTCAGGCGTTTTGCCTCTCTAAGATACTGCAAGTTTTTATGATCTGTGACTACCAGGAAAGGGTGGCGTGCTCCCTCAAGCCAGTGGCGCCATTCTTCAAGTGCCAGTTTAATAGCTAGGAGTTCTCGATTTCCCACATCGTAGTTTTGTTCCGCCGGCGATAACTTGCGGGAAAAGTAAGCACAGGGGTGTAGCAGAGGGGGTGAACCTTGATACTGGGACAATGTGGCACCTACTCCTAAGGTGAAGGTCTGGATTGGGATGTTGGAGGATTGGTGCTGTACAAAAGGCTGTTTTCAGCTGCTGGAAAGCTGACTTAGCTTCCGTGGTCCAGGTAAGAATCTTCTTTCCTCCTTTCAACAGAGATGTTAAGGGAGCTGTAATGAGACTATAACCAGTGATGAACCGACGGTAAAAATGTGCAAATCCCAGAAACCTCTGGAGTGCCTTGGTGTTGGTAGGTAAGGGCCATTCTCGCACTGCAGTTACCTTATTCTGTTCCATGGTTATTCCTGTCGGAGTGATGACGTAACCCAGGAACAACACTCGTGTGGTATGAAACTCACATTTCTCCGCCTTCAGATATAGAGAGTGTTCTCGTAACCGTTGGAGTACCTGTTTTACATGAGTACAATGGGTGGTTAAATCAGGTGAGTATACTAGTATGTCGTCTATGTATATAACTACAAATTTGTGCAACATGTCTCTGAATATCTCGGTCATGAAACTTTGAAATACGGCTGGAGAGTTCGCAAGCCCATACGGCATCACCCGGTATTCATAGTGACCTGTAGGGGTCACAAAAGCGGTTTTCCACTTGTCCCCTCGCCGGATCCTAATTAAACTATAGGCGCTCCGAAGATCGAATTTGCTGTATACCCGGGCATCTCTTAGTTCCTCCAGGGTGGCCGGTATGAGTGGTAAGGGGCAGGAGAACTTGATCGTTTGACTATTTAGTGCACGGTAGTCTATACAAGGACGCAGTCCTCCGTCCTTCTTGGCCACAAAGAAGAATCTTGAGGCCGCGGGTGATTTAGATGGTCGAATGAATGCTTGTTGTAACGCTTCTTGGACATAGTCCCTCATGGCTTGGTTTTCTGGGATAGATAAGGGGTAAACACAACCTTTGGGTAACTTGGCATTCGGGATTAAATCAATAGCACAATCCAATTGTCTGTGAGGGGGTAGACGTGTGGCGGCTTGCTTACTGAACACATCTATAAAACTGTGATACTCACATGGAATTTCAGGTACTGCAGTGGTTTCGGGGCTTTCTATTGTGGTGGAGTAACATTTCAGCTCTGTCACCGTGGGTCGATGACATGGCATGAGGCAATCGTTATAACAGGCCTGACTCCACTTTAATACCTCACCCGTATTCCAGTTGAGGATTGGGTTATGTCGAATCAGCCAGGGTCTGCCCAGAATTATGTCTACGGTGGCGTTGCGAAGGATAAGCAGGTTGAGTGACTCCTTGTGCAGACATCCTATCTGTAACTCAACTGGTGGAGTACACTTATTTACAGGTTTGTTATCAAGTGGATGGCTTTGTGTCGTGGTAATTTTATATGAGACAGGATTTTTCATCTGGGGGATTGACATACTATCAAGACACTTGGTAGAAATAAAATTACTTGATGCTCCTGAATCAATTAAAATTTGTACATGGAAAACATGTGACTGGTAAGTTAACTTGGCGCTCATTAAGGGTAAGACATTAATAGGTTGACTCACGTATGCCACACTCACTGCCTTTCTAGGTTGTCGACTCGGGCAGTCCTTTATGTAATGCCTGGAATCTCCACAGTAAAAGCAGCATCTCTGTTCTCGCCGGCGTGTACGTTCCCGTTCAGGCAGCCGGTAGGTATCCACTTGCATTGCTTCTAGGGTTGATCCAGCAGATGGCGCTGTGGGACTTGGTTCGAGTGGGAGCGTGGAGGTGAGATTTTGTGCAACGAGAGCTGCCCGTCTAAGGAATGCTTCTAAATCCACATTTTCATCATAGATAGCTAAATGGTTACGTATATGTGGGCGAAGACCCCGCCGAAAAACTGCTAGAAGTGCTGTGTTATTCCATCCACTCAACACTGCTAGGTTACGAAATTGAAGAATATATTCATGAATTGAATTCGTACCTTGCTTGAGTTGCAGTAGTTCCTCGTGAATCGAAACTGGTGTCAGTTGTTGCCCAAACACCTCTCGAAAATGTTGCAGAAACTCTTCAAGGGAGTTTAGATGACGACTCTCGCTGGTCCATAAGGCTTCTGCCCATTGCAGTGCACGTCCGGTGAGTAAAGTGGTTATGAAGGCTATTTTGCTTCGTTCTGTAGGGAAGTGATGTGGTTGCATTTCCAGATATAGAGAACATTGTACCAGAAAACCATTGCACGAGACATTCTCACCAGCGTAGGGAGGCGGACGATTCACTGGACTCGGGACAGGTGAGCGGAGTGGAATTTCTTCAATGGCTTGCAACACGGCTTGAAAACCGCTCAAAGCTGAGGCTCCGTCTTCCCCCATGAAGGACTCTTTTCTTATGTTAATAGGGGCTGAGCTTCTGTAACGCTCAATAGCCACGACAGGAGACAAAAGTCAAAAGAAATAACAAAGTTTATTTTCTTTAACAATCACTGAAGGAGAAGGCTCAACAGAAAACTCAGGCGCTGTGGCAAAAAACAGAAAGTAAGTAACTTAGAATCGCGATCTCCAGATCGCTTGAACAACCGGGAGCCTAAGGACAGGACGATCTCCAGCTCGTTAATTCTCCTAAGGGGTGAGTAACAGGTAGAAACAGTCACTTGAATATAGCGAGAGTATAAAGCTGGTGGCCACAGCTCATAGTCAGCGATCTCGGGATCGCTATCCGTTCCGTAGGTGCTGAGTGACAAAGGTGAACAGGTGAGTGTGCAATGTGAGTATTTTCAAAAAGGCTTACAGGCTTCTAAACAGAATCCGTTTCCTTTCCTCAGGGAGTTGATGGTCAAGAGCCCGGGTAGGAGCGAGAGGTGAGTATCCACAGGTGAAAGCTGCTACGCAGACTTTTCTCTTAAACACAGCTTGTAGCAATGATCGCATACGCACAGCACAGTCAGCTAGAGGCAGAAAACCAGGTAATAGTCATAAGCATAGCAATGGTGTAGCTCTGTTACCTCGAGCTCAGCCGTAGACTGAATGGAGAGTTTGGTTTTTAAGGCTGCAGCCTCTGATTAGCGCAGGTGTCTCTCATCAGTACTCTGGTGATTGAGAGCGGCTGCAAACGGCTGATCCTGGATCAGCTGACTGTGCTGGCGTTACACACAATAGCTATTTACCCCAGCAAAAATAAACAATCTATAAAAAACATTAGCTCAGAACATGAGAATCAGACTAGTATAATCAACTAATAAAATCAATATCAAGAGAATATTGGCAGTTAGAGGGAAAATGACTAAAAAAAACAGACAGGTGCCCTATAAAAAAAGAATAAGAGCTCATTAGCTGAAATGCTAATTGGAGATATTTTAGGTCCTCCATCTTATGTCCATTGTTCAGTTTCTCTGTGGGCGCCTATGTTAGTTATGGTTTATGAGAAACCTAAACTTCCCGTTGTGCTTCCGACTCATTTCTCACAGGAAGGACACTTGAGGGCGCTTTCTCCATGGGGACCCTTTCTTGAGTGCGAGGGATTCAAAGTCTTCAGAAATGCTTTGTTAATTTACTATTCATTCATTCAACCTGATGAGCAGACATTCAGTCTCAGTTCAGTCTAAAGAACGTGTTATCACTTCTCATCACGATACTGTGATCTTTTGTGCTACTGAACATGACAGTTAAATCACAGTGCCGCAAATAGTGGCGGCTAAATGACTGGTTTTGCTCTTTGAGAGTGCACCAGGTGATGAGTGAAAAAGCAGAACATTGAATAACGGTTATAAAGTAAACTTTGTAGAAGAACCTTCTGAATGATTCTTAAACTTTTGTTTTTAAATGATAGTCCTATTAAATCAAATGAAAAGCCAATGATACATACTTAACAAATAAGCTAGAAATTACTTTCTGGAGTTGACGCCCTACAATTTGCATTCCATTTATTAATGCTTTATGTTAATCAGTAGACCATGATGTTCATAAACAGCACATCACATGCCTTCTCCAGGGTTTCTCAGCTTGAGCTCGAATTTATGAGCAATTTTTCAAACGTACAGGGACTCTGAAGCTGTGAATGAACATCAGCTCTTTGTGAAGTTGCTTTGATACCACACACACACACACATTAGCAGAATGTCAGTGGCAGTGCAATTTATCGGCAACTGAATGCTAATTTTGTGCTTTTTGTTTAAAGTAAACAATAATGTTAATTTTTAAAAGCTATATCCTTTGATTTTTATTGCTACAGCTAAAGTTTATTATTATCTAAACACAGTTCATGAATAATCCGTACATATTTGTATGAAATGACCAATTTGTGCTAATTAACCTCACTCAATTTGTAACAATTTAATACTTTTCTCATTTGGAATATCATTTGGTGTCATCAATTATGCAATTATATTTAGTCATTTATTTGGAAGTGTTTATAATTATATGATTGCTTATAATTGATCTGCATTTGTTCTTTTCAGCCAAAATGAACACAAGAATTTAATTATCTAAAAGCTTCCTATATATATATATATATATATATATATATATATATATTACTAATTCAAGAAATTAAACAAATATTCATTTCAGTCAATAGACTATTTTATTTTATAATTATGGGGGGAATATTCCACATTTGTTAATATTTTATTTTGTGTTTTTATATGTTTGTGATTATTGTACCGATTTTTTTTTATTGTTGTTGTTTTTTGTTCTGTTTTGTTTAACTGTTAAATTAATATGTGATTTATAAATAAATTGGAATTGGGGAAAAAATATATATATTGTACTCCTAGAATGTACTACACACCCTTAAGGGCTAAATGTTTAGTGGGAGCAGACTGTTGAAAATGATTATTGATTGCAGTCATTGTTGTGAAACAAGTCTAATAGTCAGACATTTCGATTGTTACAACCGCACTGACATTTACCGTGCTTGTGAAAATACAAGTAGTGTTTCCATGTGTAAAAGTCACTCTCACTGTGCTTTAGGGTCTCTTGGGTGGTTGCCAGGGCATTGCTATGCGGTTGCTAAGGCAACCTGGTTGATTTTCTTTTCTATGGTTACCAGGGTGAAAGTTACAGAACCAAGTAAAAAAAACAGATAGACAAATCTCTTGGATATTCGGGTCACTATGTAAGTCTCAGATCACTCCTTTAATGATTTTTTTCTGGCAGTTTCATCATCCAGCAGATGAAAATCATAAGATCAGTCTTTTAGAAAAGTAATACACTTCTCCTCAACAAGCTATAAAATTTGAAATGTCATTCCACAGCACAAATGGAGCTGGATGAGTTATGAGCCAAAGTTTAACACTGTTACAGATACACCTGAACCCATGCCAGACTCCAGCCTCACTCCCTCACTCAGATCCCAGTTACCTGAATACTGATCACCAGCACCTGTTTCACGTCCCATCAGCAATCAACCACACCACATATAAGCACACTCACCCAGTCAATCCTTGTCCAAGCTCGTATTCTCTAGAAGTGGACTTACCTTGCTCTTTGATACTTACCTGTTGACTTACCTGCTCTCCCCATGGAGTGCTCCTCGTTCCCAGTGTTCCTCGGATCTCTGTGTGCTTCCCTAATGTATTCTGTGAAGTGGTGTGGTTGTCATCGTCTTTTCTCCCTCGTCTGATTACCTGCTAAAACAAGAGACTGCATTAAGTTTATATTCATTCATTCATTGAATCTACGTTTGAGTTACTCGCCTGTTTATCTCTGGCTTCAGCTCCTATATCTCTGTTAATAAACACTGTAAATTCTTACCACTACTCCAGTTTTCTGTCCGCGTTGTTACAAAAGCTTGGACAAACACCGACATTAACAGGACGAGTGCTGAAGAAACCTTTCAGGAGCTTTTGGATGCCGTAAGACAAGCTTTGCTAAGTCCCGCATCTACAACCACACCACCACCGATTTCTTCGCCATCACCAGCACCAAACCCGGAACCCACAATGCCTCCTCTGGTGCGGCGAGGGATTGCAAAGGATTTTTACTACAGTGTGCCATCACGTTCTCGACTTACCCGAGTGTGTATAATTCTGATAAATCAAAAATGTGATTTCTTGCCTATTAGGTTCTGCTCTCTTTGGGCTGAGTCAATCTGCAATCAGTCAGGACCAGCCGTAAGCACCTACGCCACTTTTACTCAGCACTTCCTGGAGGTGTTCGGACGAACCGATTCAGAGTCATATGCAGGTGAAGAATTGTATCGTTTTCAACAAAATAACCTGTCTGTGCATGAATATTCTGTTCAATTTAGAACTCTAGCGGCTACGAGTGGGTGGAATAAAAAAAAGACTCTAATCACCACCTTTCGGCAAGGTTTGGAACCGAATCTTCGCTTGATGTTGGCTCCGTTTGATGATTCGCTCGGACTTGAATGATTCATCCAACTGGCTCTCCAATGCTCCACTCGGGTACAGTCTTATACACATAATCTGTCTGAATCTGTTCATAAGTACCCCCATCCACCTGAGCATCTTAGCCCTCCAGAACCCAGTCCCGAACCCATGCAGCTGGATAAACGTCGTTTAACATCTCAAAAATGACAAAGACGAATGTCAAGGGTTCTATGTTTATACTGCGGACAATCTGGTCACTTCATCAAAGACTGTAATCAACGCTATCCTAGACCTGTGGTGAGTGCTATATTGCCTATGTTAGAGAAAATGCATCCCTTGACTTGCCCTGTGACTATCACTGTCAAAGATATCCCCATTAAAATTTCAGCTCTCATTGATTCAGGTTCAGCTGGTAATTTTATCTCAGGTGACTTAGTAAGACAGTTAGGCATTAAAACTCACCGCAGTAACACATGTTATGAGATTCAATCCATCACAGGAAAGCTAAGTTGGATTTACTAAGTTGGATTTACGCAGCGCGTATAATCTCGTTAGGAGACGTAAATGGGATGAATGGAAAACACCATTTATCACTCCCACGGGGCACTACAAGTACTTGGTGATGCCGTATGGACTTGTCAACGCTCCTTCGATCTTCCAAGACTTCATGCACGAGGTTTTCCGTGAGTACCTCCACAAATTCCTTGTGGTATACATTGACGGTATTCTAATTTATTCCTCCAGTCTCCAAGAACACATTCAGCATGTCCGTGTGCTACTCTCCAAGCTCAGAGAATTCAAGGTCTTCCTCAAAGCAGAAAAAAACATTTCATCAATCCTCCACGACATTCCTGGGGTATTAAATCGACGCTTCAGGTGTGAGCATGGATGCAAGCAAGGTAGAAGCCATCACCCAATGGCCCGTACCCACTACTGTTAAAGAGTTTCAGCGTTTTTTGGGCTTCTCTCATTTTTATAGAAGGTTTATTGAGAAATTATAGTATCCTTACGAGCCCCCTCACTTCCCTCCTACGTAACAAGGCCAAAACGCTAGTGTGGACCCCTGAAGCAACCCTAGCCTTTGCCAAACTCAAGACTGCCTTCACCACCGCACCCATTCTAGTTCACCCCAATCCTGAACTTCCCTTTGTGGGTGAAGTGGATGCTTCCACGACTGGGGTGGGAGCAGTTTAATCCCAGCAGCAGGGGACCCCCCTTCAACTTAAAACCATGTGCTTATTTCTCCAGGAAGCTGAGCACAGCGGAGAGAAATTATTACATTGGTAATCGTGAGCTTCTCGCCATCAAGTTAGCCCTAGAGGAGTGGCATCACTGGCTGGAGGGGTCCATTCAACCTTTTTAAGTTCTTACAGACCATAAGAACCTGCAGTATCTTCGAGAGGCCCGACGATTCAATTCGAGACAGGCAAGATGGGCTTTGTTTTTTACTTGAGGAACGGATTCCCCTCATCCACACTTCACATACCTCACTGGGCACTGGACATCCAGGGACCAACAGGACCCTCTCGCTACTTCAAGAGCAATTCTGGTGGCCCCGGTTGGACCAAGACGTGCGAAGGTACGTGAGAGGGTGTAGGGAATGTGCTGCCTCTAGGACTCCCAGAACACTTCCTGCCGGTAAACTTCAGCCACTTCCCACACCTAACCGCCCCTGGTCACACCTAGGAGTCAACTTTATCACGGACTTGCTTGCCTCCGAAGGTAATACTTGTGTTTTGGTGATAGTGGATTGTTTCTCAAAATTCTGTCGTCTGCTTCCCTTGAAAGGTCTACCCTCAGCCTGGGTAACAGTGCAGCTCCTGTTTGACCAAGTCTTCCGGCCCTTTGGATTACCCGAGGAGATCGTCTCTGATCGGGGACCCCAGTTTATCTCTCGGGTATGGCGGGCTTTCTTTAAACTCCTAGGTGTGGCCGTCAACCTCTCGTCTGGATACCATCTTCAGACAAACGGGCAGACGGAAAGAAAGATCCAGGAGGTGGGGCTGTTCCTCCGTATCTTCTGCAGCGGCAACCAGGACTCCTGGAACCAATATTTGGGCTGGGCCGAGTACGCACAGAACTCCCTTCGACAAGCTACTACTGGATTGACACCTTTCCAATGTGTACTCATTCCCCTGGTAAGGGGAACCCTCAGATGTCCCCTCCATCGACTTCTGGTTCCGGGAGAGCGAGAGGGTCTGGAACGAGGCTCATCAACATCTCCAGAGGGCAGTGCATAGGCACACGATCAACGCTGATGCTCGGAGATCTGAGGCTCCCACTTACCAAGTTGGCCAGAAGTCTGGCTCTCCACCCGAGACATCCGCCTATGCCTGCCCTGTTGAAAGCTGAGAACCAAGTTTGTTGGTCCTTTCACCATCGTGGAGCAGATCAACCCGGTCATGTAAAAACTCCAACTTCCTTCCATGTTTTACTCCTCAAGCCTTACCATGATCCTCTTCTTCCCCCCACAGAGCCTGGCAAAGAGGAACCCCCTCCTCCCATCATTGTCGAGGAGGGTGCCATCTACAAGGTTAAGGAGATATTAGGACCCCGGCGCCGTGGTGGTAAGCTGGAGTACTTCATCGACTGGGAGGGATACGGTTCTTAGGAGAGGTCCTGGTTCCCATGTGAGGATGTGTTGAATGATGCACTGATGGAGGAGTTTCACGCTAGCCATCCTCTTCGTCCTGCACCTGCGTCGGAGGGGTCCTGTGCCAGGAGGGGGCCCTGGAGGAGGGGGTACTGTTACAGATACACCTGAACCCACGCCAGGCTCCACCCTCACTCCCTAACACAGATCCCAGTCACCTGAATACTGAACACCAGCACTTGTTTCACGTCCCATCAGCAATCAACCACACCACATATAAGCACACTCATCCAGTAAATCCTTGTCCAAGCTCGTATTCACTATAGAAGTGGACTTACCTTGCTCTTTGATACTTAACTGTTGACTCACCTGCTCTTCCCATGGAGTTCTCCTCGTTCCTAGTGTTCCTCGGATCTCTGTGTGCTTCCCTGATTTCTTCTGTGAAGTGGTGTGGTTGTCATAGTCTCGTCTCCCTCGTCTGATCACCTGCTAAAACAAGAGACTGCATTAAGTTTATATTCATTTCTTCATTGAATCTACGTTTGAGTTACTCACCTGTTTATCTCTGGCTTTAGCTCTTATATCTCTGTTAATAAACACTGTAAATACTTACCACTACTCCAGTTGTCTGTCATACTTCAGATTTTTAGGAATTTTCATGTAATGACATTCATTCCCCTGATGGAACTTCATTTCTCAAAGCAAACACACCTGGCCTTTCACTTACAGAAGCATGTGTACCATTAAATAAAATGAAAAGCATGCACACATAACATACATGCAAATTTCAGGATCCTTTTTTTAGCAGCTATTATTTTCCCATTTATAGAACCACATTATTTCATCAGAGAGACCAAAAATTTCTGATGAACTGTAAAATCTTGATTACACTTGACAGGCAGAACAACACTTGTGAGACTCTTGTGAGTTTTACACTGGGCTGTGTAATTACTCTTGTAATACTGATAATTAGAAATTGGGACAGAAAAAAAAGCGAGACAGCGTGTAAATAAAGCACTCATACGATGATGTTTGGCGAGGATGGACTCGAGTGTCCGCTGCTGCTGCAATTTTTCTGGAGTCTTTCCTGAAATCATAGTCTGTTGAAGCAGCCTCCCTCAGACATTCCCCTCAAGTGGGAGCACCTACATTCCTCAGTTGTCCTTCATACTAAAGGATGAATGCTTCTCTCAAGGAGTAATGCTTTTGAAAGCATAGTGTTTCTAATATTCTTTTAGGGTGGTGTTGCTGACCTGCTCTTGTTGGATTAATGTTACCTTGCTTTTCAAATTAAATATGTCATTTTGTTTATTAAACTTACACTGACCTGAGAACAGGATGTATTCTTGAATTTTCGAATAAGCTTTTACTTCTGTTCAAAGTTAGCGTAATTCAAAGAAATTCACTGTCCAATGCAAATGTTGCAACAAGTTATTATGATTTCAATGTTGAAACAGCCCCACAAAATATATTGTGAAAATATGTTGTCATAATAAAAAATAAACATAAAAAAAAAAAAAAGGGTAATATATTAATTTTTAATAATGCATCTGCCCATTATTATCCATAAAAATCATTTTAAATTAAAGATAATTTATTAAATAGAATGAATTATGTCTTAATTAAATAAAACATCCTATTTGTGGTATTTTAAACATGAATATTAATTTATAATTTTACTACAAATGTTTTGTTTATGAAAATGTTTATTAGTAATTTATTTACCATTCAAGTGGAGTCATAAATATTACCATTACAAGTTACAAGCATTTGTATATATGTGTGAATATATGTACAGATTTTAATTTATTATTTCAAATTTCAAGACTTATTTTCCTGTTAGTGCTATACCGCCCAAAAACTTGTTACAAAATGCTGTTTTATCATAGCTGTGTGACTAAAATATCCCCTGCGGACAGCTCTTCTCCTTTTGGCTCTTCTCATTTCTCTGTGGTTTTTAAGAGTTCGGGGCCAAGAAATCTTTAAACATCATATGTTGAGTTCCTCAGTCCTTTCAGGCTCACAACTTAAAGTTGCCAGAGTGTGGTGTGCAGGAAGAGACGTCAACACATTTCTTTGTCACCGACCTCGCAGACCCACTTCTGCTCCCAGCAGCCAATAAACGACCCCACAGGAGAAGTAATTCCTCTGATGTGTTGCCAGGGGTTATACACTGTCATGCTATTTTCAGGATGTAACTTCACACAGGGTAATCGGAGTTAAAATACCCATAAACCTCTTAATAAAAGTCTCCAAATACACATTAAGGCCATAGTTTGATATATGCCAGAGCATGCAGTTGACAGACGCCTCATATGTAAACACTTCATGCATGCTTTTATGTCCTTGTGTATTGCAAAAGATAAAAGCTGCACAGCATGTTTTTTGTCTATACATTGCATTATATATTTTTTTTCAGACAGCAAGTTAGAACATACTTGCGTCATCTTGAGCTTTGTAGAACATCTTGAGGATTAGAACAATACTTATTGATTTGCTTCCAGCACTGCTCTCTGCCTTTGTTGACTCCCAAGATGTCTCGCCAGTTAATATTTAAACCCTGAACCCTTTTGATTGCAAAAGAAACATAAAAAAAAAAACCCTGAGGAATATTTAAACCCTGAAGCCTTTAGCTTGTGCAAGAAAAAAAAAGTGAAACCCCTAAAGAACGAATAGGCAATTTAGAATACTCGATAGTCTTTGATCATCTTTTTTAAAGACCAACATAAAAGATCAGCACAAGTCAAATCACTTTCCTCTCAAAAAGGCTTCTATTCATTAAGTAAGATCCTGATGCATGTAAAGGCAGCTGCTCTTTGATCTAAAAGCATGCTGGGACACGGAAGGCGGCGGTTTCCATGGTCACCAGCAAAATCATATCCATCAGGAACGACACCTAATCCATCCTGTCTGAAAGGATGACTCTTTTTCTTTGCGCCGGACCGCTCTGTTGATTTATAAGTCTATTTCATACCCCGACTCATATAAAAAAATGAGTGGGCAATATGTATGCAAGTGTCTGTGTGAAGCAGACGTTGAACTTCTGGTAAAGTACTTATCTCCGCAGATCATAAGAGGCTGCGTTTTTGGCATTCTAGAGAGCAGAGCGAGTTTCCTCTCAGTGAACTATCAGAATACACATCTAAATGGATGGGCTTCTGCCTGCTCGGCTCAAAGTGGGATCCATCTTACTGTCAGTTGCTAGATAATCATACGCTCTGTTTCTTTTCGAGAGGGATGCGATGCAGTCTGCAAGATGTCTCGCCGATGACATTTAGTGCATCTTAATGCAACTACTGTCTTTCTTTTTGTGCCATTTGTGGTTTTATTTGAACAGATAACAGTTTATCTGTTTGGCGCCAGGAAGACTTGTTGTGGCTATTAGCACACATGCTCTAACAAAATCAACCACTGCGATGTTGTATGAGTTTTGTTCCTGGAATCAAATTGCTTAAAGTGGCAAAAGGGGGAATATGAAACTTTTATATTTTTATATATTTCCTCAGTGAGGAATCAGTGAGGAAAACTGTCATATAATAAGGTTTGATTCTTCAGATATGGAGCTTTTATTGATGGATATGAACAGTTTTATGATTCCTGTTTTAGTTTAATATGATAATGTCTGTTAATGTTAATGATGGTTGAATTGTAGTGTATATTGTAATTCAGCATTTGTATAAATACTGTATAATGTTGTATAAACACTGTAATTTTTGACTTTTTTATTTATCAGTGAATCCTGATAAAAGTACCAGAGTTCCCAAAAATAATTTTAACTGTTTCCAACATTGTTTTATTACGCCTGATATGTGGAAAAAAAGTTTACTTTTTCATAAAAGCATGATGTATTGTTAAAAGCACTATATAAATAAAAGTGATAGATTGCTTGATTGATTAATTGATTTGCTTTAATTGTTGCTTCATCCACGTGGATGGTACACATTGGTGGTGGTTGAGGAGATTCCCCCTTCCATGTAAACACTTTTCTGTGTAAACTTAGCAGGACAGTCGATCGCCAGGAGAAGGGTTGGGCACCCCTGCCCTACACCATTCCCAAACCTACCCGATAGTGATAACAAATGCAAAAGTAATTTAAAAACATATTCGCTGATGTAGCTATGCTATTTTTACTTCTTTACACTGACTTGAGCTGTTTTGTAAAACCTTTTTACACAGGATTTAACCAGTGTTTTTCACCACCTAAGAGCACCGCCGTATCTTGTGAGCTACAGGGTAAACCAACTGAACTAGAAAACTCATACATTTGAAGCTGTATATGTGACAACAACATTCAAAAGTATTCGTTTTTAAACCGTGCAGGGATTTAAAAACATTTTGAAGTCATAACATAACACTCTGCACCTAATTCTGTGACTTTTAAAATTACCCGTAAATCATACTTTTCTTTGAAAAAGAATTTGTGGCAGTTTTACTGCCTCTAGTGTTCTTTTCAATTTTTGACATTTGACTCAGTTTTCACTTTCATAAAACATTTGTTTTCACGAAACACAACACACAATTATGTAACACACAAAAATCTAACAGGAACTAATATGAGGTGTTTGCATATGTTTGCCTTTTAAGATGTGTGACAATATGAAAGCAGTGCTTCATTTTGAGATTTCAATTTTTGTGTGCAATTCTTGGATTTGTGTGAAAACTGAAAAAAAGGCACATTTTTTAAAATGTGTGTAAGCGGTTAAAAAAACTGTAAACATATTAAAATATGTTATTTTAATTTGCAATAGCATTTCATAAGCATAGGAAACTTCTTTAAATAAAACATTAAAAACTATAGAAGCAAATGTGTAGCAAAATTCAATTCAACCCCACATGTGCAAAGTTTGGTGCAGAAGGAAAATAAAAATGAAATAATATTATTTACATTTGCCATTTACAACAAAAGGAAAAAAAGGAAGAAAAAAGACCTACAAGTACAGAACCACATGAGGGTGAGTAAATGATGACAGAATGTTTATTTTTGAGGGGAATCTTTAAAATATATAAAGCAGCATTTCTAAACATTGATCACCACCGGTTGTATTAGTTACCGCATTCAAAATATAAGGTGAATGCGTTCAATGCTGCAAGATTGGCATTGGCATACTCTTTCATAAAGATCCAATACACTCTGCGGTTAATCAGTTATATTGTATTTGTCAGCGCAGTTGCATTTTGAATCAATCATCTGTGACTTGAGGGTTTGCAGGATGCTTTGAGAAATGTAAATCTATGGAAAGCTCATGTCTTTTTCTGCAATCTTTTAGAAATGGGCTTTTCCCTCATTTTTTAAACATAATTTGAATGAAGCGCTAATGCAAAGCGGTTCTGTTTAAGGGTGTCAAAAGAACCTGAAAGTATCTCTTTGACGCATCTGTTTGTAAACAGTAATTTAATTAAGACTTAAACAGTGTGTCTGGCTGCATGGAGTCAGGTTGTGTAGGATGGTGATTCACAATGTCAGATACTCTGAGGGACTGTATACTTGGTTATATGGCCCACTTAATATTTGAACATTTCCTATGCACTTATGTTCACAATAAGGCCATAAATGCGTTGCCAGATGTAAAGAAAGGACACCGTAGAGTCAAAATACAGATAAGAGGTCATTCTCACCATAATTCAACAACCTTGACACATAACACATTGTGAGATGTAATTATAATGCCAAGCTTACACAACGCTGACATTAATTATCTAGAACTGCAGCATGCAAGAGGCATCATGGGAATTAGCTACGTGACATGTTCCTTAGCTTGTCCTGTCAAGACGAAAACTCTGTGAAGAAGGTGATTTGTTTGATGTGATTCTTGCTTGAAAAATATATCATGCCAGTGACTTTTTACGACAGGCGACTCAATGATAATGATATTTTAAGAGACAATGTGACCTTGACACAGTCATGAGGATCTTCAGAGGTTGATTAAAAATTAAATTCCTATTCTGTTTTATGATTTAAGGTATTACTGCATGTGGTTACACCACATGACTTTGATTTCCAGATTAAAAACTTAAAAAATATAAACATTTAAAAATGTATTTTCTTAGAAATATTAAATGTTTAAATCTTTTTTTGTTGTTGTTTTTTTACTTTTATGGTTTTCTTCAAAGAATGTACATATTTGAACCATTTTGTGATCAGTGCTTTTGTATTAATCTGACATTTTTTACTTAATGTCCTTAATATTTCAAAATTAATTTAAGTAATTCAAATCAAGTTTGTATGTTTATTATTATTAAACAAGAAAATATCCTAAAGTCAATAACAATATTGACTGACAGGGAGATTTTATATATTTAGATATTACTATACACTTATATATATACTTCATTTATATATACTTTACATATACTGCATGTGTGTGTCTTTAAACATACACAGTACACACTCATATATTATGCTCACAAATAGTTTTATTTTGGTTGTGATTAATCAGGATTAATAGTTGCCAGCACTAATTTAAAATATGAATGACAATTTCATAATTTGGAACATTTGAATTTCATTATTTTAAACAGGACTTTTTCTTTATTATCATAATATGGCAGTTTTATCGGCCTGACATTTTTTATTTTTTTGCTATAAAAAAAATTTCTATATGATATTAATTCAGAAATTGAAAACATGGTCATCATAGAAGAGGTGTGTTTAAGTTCACAGTACTTATTATTCTGTTACATTATTAAAAATTATATTTAAAGAAGGAAAATACACTAAACATATCCCCAAAAGCCAAAAAGAATATATAAAAACAAGCAGATCCTCATATCAGATTAGCATTATAGATACAACAGTTAAAATATGAATTGCAGTTTTAATATATTTCAATAATGTAAAAGATGAGGAACTCTGAAGAACGCATCGTGTCATTGCCCCAACTATGTTTTTATTTGACTCCAGATGCAGACTGATAAAGACTAATTTATTCTCAAGTGATTCATAGAGTATTGGAAGGAGGGCTCATCACCAACTGGTGACAAATCGGTTTGTGTTGATTTTCTGTCTTGTTCTTATGGATAGCTATTCCATCGTGATATAAGAAACACTGTTGCATATCTGTTGAGTAAGATTATGTTGCATCTGCATTTATTCCTGGTCCTGTGTTATGTGCAGGTTTAATGACAGCTTACATCAGCTGATAAAAATAAATCTGTGTTAAAATACTGCTGAAAACATAATTTGATTTAGAGACAATCATTACTATCTGCCAACAGGATATTGAAAACCAACCAAGCATTCTCATAGCCGTCTGCTTTCTCTCAGAGAACCTCTCAGACCTAGTCTGTTAAATGCTCACCAATCATCTGCTCTCAAACAAAGACTTTAATATTCAAACTGTATGAACGAAATAGTGTCTGAGAGCTTTCAAATTCAAAATTCACTGAGACAGTATTATCTGAAATAGATCTGCAAACATACAGTGGAAGATATTAACTTACAAGAGCTCATGGCCCGCAAAAGATAACAGACATGAATATAAATCTGTTTACACTTTTACACCACTTTTTTCGTTATACAGTTTTACAGGCATTTACTGTTATTTATCTATTTATTATTAATACTGTATATCATTTGTTTTCTGGAGTTAATGTGGTAAAAAGTAGAGTGAAAATTTTTCTTTTTCTTTCTTTCTTTCTTTCTAATATAAACATATAAACAATGTCTTGTGTTATAAATGTTAAGGTTTATTGTAAGATTTTTTAGATGATAAATGATGGGATTTGAGGATATTGTTTGTTTGCAAGATCACAATATCAAATTTCAGAGGAAGAACAGTAAGTCCAAATGTGTACATGATGATTTTCACACCGTTTTGAAATAATTTATTTTGATGGGTTTTTTTTGTTTTTTTTTTACAAAAAGTGTTTATATGTTATAACGTTGAAGAACGTTCCGTAGAAAACAGCTCATATCTAACAATTTATTGATTTTGGTCTATTCAGACTTGAATTTTAGAAATTTTAAATTTTATTTTATTTCGGCACTGGTTTTACAGCACACATCATACATTTTAAAATGTATGCTGTTTTATGATTAATAATTCTTTCATGTCAGAAAATCACCTTTTTTTCTAAAATGATACTGTATATTTTCTGAATTTAGCTGTTTATTTTTTTTTATGATTTTTTTGTTATATATAAAATGTAATATATTTTATGATTAAGAATCTTTTCAAGTCAGAAAATCTACTTCTTTTTTTTATTATTTCCAAATTTTTTGTAATTCTTTTTTATGAAAATGTAAATGAAATACAGTACCTGAGTATGCGGACACATGCAACCTGTTATGATAGGAGAACCTGTGATCAATAACATTCTTCCCTGGTAAGTCTCACAATGTCTCTTGTGTGTCTTAATGAAACCCCTGTCCAAGCAATACGTTCAATTCCTTCTAGCAAGCCTTCCATCTCCTGCCAGTACATACATATGAGATTACATGTGTTCGCTCTCCCATCTATGTACTAATGATACCTATTTGTATGCCCCGCTCGTAGGTCTGTAACCGCAAAATTCACTCTCAAATCCCCCATCCTCTCACTTCAGTTCAGTGTCAAAATGCTTCTTACCCTAAACTGTTCTGTTTAGTAAATGCACACATACATACAAAGTATATAATATGCTCATACAAACATGCACATAAATTATTATACCTTTATGTCCCTGAGGGTGTTTCTGAGAATGTGTGATTGTATAAGAGCAAGCGATTTCTCTATCTTATTGGCCACTTAAATTATTAAATTATTCCAGAATTAATTTACTGGCAAAATGCAGAGACATTTAGCTTCAGCCCAGCGTTTGCACTTTAGCCCTTTTGCTAATGACAGTGTTTATTCGACCCGTTAATGAATATTTGGACTAAGTACGAATGCAATTTGAGAAATATTCTGACAATGGTGGAATAGAATAAATAAAACAGAGAATCAATTGAGAAGAGAAATGATTGACTTGGGCTTTTCTGAGTCAAGCCTCATGCAGATATTAAATATATTTTTCTTAATTGACTGCTGTGATCCACTACAAAAAAGCAGCCTAAAGTGGTTTCTATTCTAGCTGGTCTTTTAGCCTAGTCAAGTGTTAAAAACCCTTGTAAAACCAGCAAACCAGATAAGCAGATACGTTTTCATTTTAAAGACGCGATTTTGACATTTACTATAACCCTAAAGTCACATACCTGAATTGAGTTTATTTTTTTCTAACAAAAATAAATAAATAAAATAAATGAATAGTGAAGAATGTTGGTAACCAATGTGTTTAATGACAAAAAATATATATATTTTTTTTGCATGTTAATAAAAGTGTGACAACTTGTCATGAATGAGGACATGAGGCGTGCGAGATCAGATGCAAGTGAGAGTTTATTGAGCTCAGGGTCAGGCAGACAAGGTCGAGCACCGGCAATCAGTATCAATAGAGGCATAAACAAAAAAGTAAACAATAATCCAGGCGAGAGTCAAACGTACCAGTAAACAGAGTCCTAAGGGCAAGACGAAAACGTAGATTTAAGGGAAGCAGAGGTCGACAACGATAAATTGATTTATCGTTGATTGTGGCGGAGATGGCGGATCCAGATGCAGTTCTTTATTTACAGCAAACTTTGATCTAGCTCCACTCTCTTTAAAACTGCAGCAAAATGTGCAGTAAGGCACATAAAAATGGTTTGCACAAAAAGTGCACATAGGTACATATTTTTTATGAGGCCTGGTTCAGAAAATCTGAATCACAAGTGATATCAGTAACTTGGACATTAACATGCTGCCTAGATATGGTCATATTACTGTCAAAAACAATAATAATAAAAAAATAAAAAAAAATAAACACAACAAAATACAAAATATTGTATTTTTTTACGAGAGCAGTAACTAGTACTATGGTATGAATATATCAGAATCATAATGGGCTTTATTGCCAGGCATGTTTACACATACGAGTAATTTGTTTTTGTGACAAAGCTCTGCAGTTCAACAGAATGTTGGTGACAAGACAAGACACAGGTAATAAAATAATAATATACAAATATACAAAATAGTGTACAAATATACAAAGAAGTGTACACGTAGCACAAAAACACAATAAATAATATAACATAACATTTCAGTAAGAGCAGGTGTGTAGAGTTGTACATGTGTGTGCAAAGATGACAATGTTATTAAGTGTTCATAGTATGGACTGCCTGGGGGAAGAAACTGTTCCTGTGTCTGGTTGTTTTGGTGCTAAGGGCTCTGAAGCGTTGACAAGATGGCAACAGATTAAAGAGCGAGTGTGCTGGGTGTGAGGGGTCCAGAGTGATTTTCTTAGCCCTTTTGCTCACTCTGGATACGTACAGTTCTTGGAGAGTGGGGAGGGATGTACCAGTGATTCTCTCAGCAGTCCTGACTACCCTCTGCAGTCTTCTGAGGTCAGATTTGGTAGCTGAGCCGAACCAGACAGTTATAGAAGTGCAGAGGATAGATTCAATGATTGCTGTGTAGAACTGTACCAGCAGCTCCTGTGGCAGATTAAACTTCTTTAGCTGGCGAAGGAAGTATAACCCCTGTTGGGACTTTTTCACAATGGAGTCAATGTGAGTGTCCCACTTCAGGTCCTGAGAGATGATGGTGCCCAGAAACCTGAATGACTCTACTATGGCCACAGTGCTGTTCATGATGGTGAGTGAGGGGAGAGCAGGGGGGTTCCTCCTGAATTCCACAATCATCTCCACTGTTTTGAGTGTATTGCACCAGACTGACTGCACCAGACAGCCAGCTCTTTAACCTCCTGTCTGTTAGCAGACTCTTCAACGTCCTGGAAGAGGCCGATGAGTGTGTTGTCGTCTGCAAACTTCAGGAGCTTGACAGAGGGGTTTTTAGAGGTGCAGTCGTTGTACAGGGAGAAGAGCAGAGGGAAGAGAACACAGCCTTGAAGAGCTCCGGTGCTGGTTATACGGGTGCTGGATGTGTTTTTCTCATTCTCACTAGCTGTTGCCTGTCAGTCAGAAAGCTGTCGATCCACTGACAGACAGAACTAGGGACAGAGAGCTGGGTTAGTTTGGGCTGTAGGAGTGATGGGATGATGGTCCAAAGGCATAGCTGAAATCCATAAACAGGATCCTCACATAAGTCCCTGGTCTGTTCAGATGTTGCAGGATGTAATGCAGTCCCATATTGACTGCATCATTCACAGACTTGTTTGCACTGTAAGCAAACTGCAGGGGATCCAGTAAGGGTCCAGTGAAGTCCTTCAGATAATCCAACACCAGCCTTTCAAATGATTTCATGACCACAGACGTTAGAGCTACAGGTCTGTAGTCATTAAGTCCAGTAATTTTGGGTTTCTT
>JAUCMU010000046.1:10356096-10368150 GCA_032275025.1 Enteromius treurensis | reverse complement strand
ACATATTATGTTTACATTAGGGCTGCACTATTTTAGGAAAAATCTAAAAATGTTATTAATAATAAATAAAATGACATAGAATAATGATATATACAAAAATTGGAATAATAAATCATAATAGTAATAATAACTGCTGTTCTTTACTCTGTTACATGCAGTGCATATATGCATTTATTGCTTTTTAACTTTATATTATTTTTTTAAGGAAAAAAACAGTAAAGAGAGGTTTGTAATTTGAGGGGGTCTTTAGATATAACCCATTACATTAGTGATTAATCAACATTAACTTTACAGTTTTCAGATCATTCTCTAAAACAGTTCAGTTACAGGCTTGCAACTGTGAGATTGTCAGATTGAAAGCAGAGCACACCAAGTGGTGAGAGCATCAGAAGGTTGTAAAATGCTGAACTTTATGCAAACGACAGGCCAACTCTACTGATATCTGTCAAATGCATTTTAAAATCTGAAAACGTGACACAAATGCACTTGGTTTAGATTTAAATGTTTGCATGCTTTCATTGCAGCTAAACTCTTCCTGGGTTTACAAAACTATGTTCAAAGAACACCAAATAGTTTGAGCATTCGCACTCATGCATATACACGTACATTTACAAGAACTAAAACCACCTGTATCCAGCATTTTGGGCAGCACTGAGTGAATTCCTTCTGGAATTTTATTCTGCCCCATAAAACAATAAGGGGATGTTTAACACAGGAAGTGCCCGGACATCTTCCTTTTTAAACATAATAATCCTGGATATCCAAAGAGCACCAATTAGTTTTAAAACAACCTCAGAAGCCTTGCGTTTATGCTTAATCTCTGCTAAAGGCCATTACATGAGCATCGCTAGCGGATTATCCAAAAACAACAAAAAAAAAAACACTGTGAAAAAACTTAGATAGATTTTTATTGTACTCATACATATCAGTACATTCATATTGAGATTACGAGCTCTAGACCTCAACAACCGATAAGTCCAAACAATATGCTTAATTGGATCTCATCTATCATCGTCTTGGAAACACAATTTACCTGCTTCACCGTGATATAATCGCTTTCAGCAGATGTAAGTCTCTGTGCTGCTCAATGTTTATTTTCCATTAAGCAATAATAAGCAGCTTTGTCCGTCTGCTCGGGACTCACGCTGAGCGGGAAATGTTTTACAGTGTAATCTGAATAATAAAGCTTAGCTTTGTCTTAGCAGAGAGATTTACCAAAGCCATCATTATATTGTCCTGTGATACGTGAGAAATCAAACCTTTGAAAGATCTTCTACATGCTCTGTTTTCAAATGCAATAACAGTTTAAAGTTAATAAATTATGGAGAGAGCTCAATAAATAAAGCAAACAAAGACCAAGTAAAGTACTTCCTCACCTTAAAATAAATATATGTCTAATGTCTACACGCTCATAACAACTTTCTTTTTGAACTTCTAAATCATTAATATCTTTATTTCACCTTTGTTCATCTAACCCTGCCATGCCAGAAAAAAGGTCAATATATATTGAAGATATTTTAAAGAAATTACTGACCTTAACACATAATCATGAGAGGGTTTTTTTCGGTGATGTCATTTCCTGTTAATTAAAAATGTCCTTATACCACACCGACTTTGATTCGGCAGACAAATCAAAGTTTTTAATATTAAAAAATTGTAATGTTAATAATATTGTAATTGTATACAAAATTATTTGTAATATTATAATACTGAATAATATGTTAATATTAATGTTATTATCTTATAAAATATTATACAACATGTAAAATTGTCTTAGTGCTTTAATTTGGCAGACGAAAGATCTAATTGTCATAAATGAGGACGTGAGGCGTGCGAGATCAGATGCAATTGAGAGTTTATTGAGCTCAGGGTCAGGCAGACAAGGTCGAGCACCGGCAATCAGTATCAATAGAGGCATAGACAAAAGCGTAAACGATAATCCAGGCGTGAGTCAAACGTACCAGTAAACGGAGTCCTAAGGGCAAGACAAAAACGTAGATCCAAGGGAAGCAGAGGTCGACAATGATAAATATAAAAACAGGGTACAAGAACACAAATGAACACACTGGGTAGACGGCATACACTGAGACATACATCAACAATGATCCTTGCTAGATAAACAAACAAACTGGTTTATATACAGGTGGCACTGATTGAATGATTGAACCAAACTAGCAACAGCTGTAAGGAGAGTCCAGGAATTTAAACATCCACAAAACACAGAGTACATAGAAAGCTGGAGTGCCAACCACAAACTTTGGCTGGCAGCTCCAGCTGGGCATGACACAACTGAGGATCTAATTTCAAAAAAAGTAAATTATGTTTTTGTTTTTCTACGGACAAGTTGTTGAATTGCATGGCACTGACACAAGCTTGAATATAATGCACTTCAAATTCAGCCCAGTTATAGATAAATCTAGATTTTCTCAGGGATCTGTGGTTTTTTTGTGAATTCTAAGCCATAAACTCACAACTCTGTTCAAAAGTTGCATCTGAAGGACCGTGAGAACCAAGATGACATATCCCAAATGCAGCCATTAATATTTCATATGGCTGGTAAAATCACTGGAAAATATTCTCAGGTTGACTTGGGGTTTTCTGAGTCAAGCTCCTTTGTGGGAGATTCTACAGGTATGAAACACCTAAAAGCTGTCAAAGGTAAGGGTATGAACTCCTTTGAGAATGCTACTAGTTGAGAAAAGTATATTATAAACTCTCAGAAAGGTCAGGAATCTCACTTAGGGCAGACACATCGATTTTTGTTTAAATTTGAATTAAAATTGTACCTGAATTCCTTTGGTAATCTGATAACATGTCAAATGTCTTTTTATTGTCTGAAAACAATGATTGTGTTTGGAAATGTAGAAATTATCCTCTCAGCAGAGTAATATTTCTTTAAAAAAAACTCTCCCTCTTTGTATTAATAGTTGAATTCATTGCTTTGAAATCGCTTTCTGAGACATTAAGATTTGAAAATGTTGATATAGTAAAGATGCTTTTAGACTTGATGGAAGATATTTTCAGTTACATATATTTACTATGTGCTTCACAGTATGTAAGATCTACAGTTAATGGAAATAGAAAGAAATACTCAATTTAGCTAGCTTTTAATCCAGCCAGACAGTGATGTATACCAGAACTTGCCACTGACTGGCCATCAAGAGATTTTAAAAGCTGACAGTCATAATAAAATTCTTCACACTTCACTGAATTTCTCAACCTCTCCAAGTTTCTGTTATGCAGCGAAGTGAGATAAAGTAGTTAGTCCTTCTGTTTCTAATAAGATATTTGTAATGAATAATAGTTACCGTTTTGACTATTTATTTATGAATGATATCTAAATGCAATTGCTTCAGTGTGTTAAATTTTAGTCATTACTGAATGCAAAGGATAAGTCCTCAGATGCAAACTTTGAAATTGTGTGTGTGTGTGTGTGTGTGTGTGTGTGTGTGTGTGTGATCCAAGTATTCCCTATGTTATGGGAACTGAACAACATGTCCTGACAAGTACAGTGATACTAGTATATTTTGACCTATTAGGACATTTCTTTGGTCCTCGCATTATAAATTCAACAGATTTAAGTTTTTGGAAAATATAAAAATGCAGAAAGATGTTTGAAGGGTATAGGGTGGTAGGGGGATAGAAAATATCACCATAAAACATGGAAACCATTGTGTGCATATTGATAGTAATTTTTAATTGTCACAGTTATGTATTTATTTAATTATTTACAGCAAAACAGCTTATTGTTTATTATACCATACTTTACTACTTTGGCAGACATATATACGCTTCACTGTTTCTTTCTCTTTTTTTGAGAAATTATAATAAATCATTTAGAAACTTATTTTTGGATGGTTTCATAATCGTAACAATTTTGACATTATACCACTTAAAACATTTCAAACAATATTTTGTAAATTGAAAACTTGGTCACACTTTATTTTACAGTCCAATTCTTTCTATTAACAAACCGTTAACTACAACTTTTGCCTCAATTAATTACTAATTTGCTGCTTATTAATAGTGAAGGTAGTTGTTAGGTTTAGGTATTGGGTTAGGGATGTAGAATATGGTCGTGCACAATATGTGTTTTATAAGTACTGATAAACTGTCAATATTTTATTAATAGGCATGCTAATAAGCAAATAGTTAATAGTGAGAATTCATCCATATAGCAAAATCTTACAGGAAAAGATTGAAGATTATATTAAAGTCATGAATTGAATTTCCAGTGAATTTCTGATTAAACTAATAAATTCAAACACAAAATAATGAGCATCATATCATTGACCCATTTAGATACTCTGGGCTGATTTACTGGTCTCTCTGCAACCAGCACTGACACAACACGTTCCATTAATGATAGCATGGATGGACTGTTCTCAGTCATTTTGTCCTCATATTAAATAAGCAAAAATGCACTATGCTTTTTCATAAGAGGACACAGTAAGCTGATCCCATTTAGCCTTAAATTACTCAGCAGCATCAAAATTAAAACGCACCCACAGAAACAGCTTTGTTTTGGTGAAGCTAAAGCAGTTTTCCGCAGGCAATTTCTCAACTAATTAAGCTTCTCCAACTTTGCAGTGACAATCTTTATGCGCATTGTTCTTTGGCAATACATTTAATCTAGAGCATTTCTTCCCCACTCAAAATAGCAGTGAGGGGGTGCAGATGCATTGGTCATGCTCGTGTTTAACTACTGTGGTTAAGAGAACATTTGAGTTATTGTGGGGAGTTGGACGCAAATGAAAATGTTTTTTGGCGATTTATCAGATTCAATGTGTTTTAGTGATTGATGGACGCTAGGCACAACAATTGCTGTCAGTTATGCCTAGGACAGATTTATCCTTCAATGTCCAGGTTTAGTGTTTTTTTTTTTTTTTTCAGTGATCCATGTCATTTTCCTAGAATTACAGTGACTCAATAACTCACACAGATAAAGAATGACAGCGCTTTTGACTGAACTGTTGACTGCTGATATCATATGTGGTATTCTAGCATGTGCTCACTGACTAAACCCACTTCAAGAATTAATATTAGCATACATGTTTTTCAACAGAATAAAATAAAGCGTAATTTTTGATAAAAGTAAGATTAACTTTGCTCGCGGTCTCCTCTACCCCAGAGGAACCAACAAGCTTCCCCAGCCTCGTCCTACGCTTTGGCCAGGTCTGTTGTCCAGCCAGCCGACAAATTGTCAATCCCGATGCTTCGCCAGACCTTAGCCAAAGCCGAAAGTGAGCTTCAAAAGGAAGGCGTCTAAAGCAGACCTCCTCTCACTTTTTCTGCAACATCAGCCAGAAACCGCGCCAGCTCCAGCCGCCCGCCGCTCTTCTGCCAGCTTCACTCCTTCCGCGAGTGCAGGAAAAGCTCCGGAACCTTCGGCAATCCGGATCGCATCGACAGATGCCATTAGAGCTCAAATATTATCAGGTACTGATGTTTTCACCTATTCACCTATGTTTTGTACCTATTTTCACTCCTTTCCCCCGTTTCCCCTGCACCTGCAGATCGTCAGGTTCACTGCGGCGAATTCACCCTCACCCTCAAACAAAGCAACATCAATCCTTCCCGCATCCTGTCATTCCCTGAATTCTCAGTTGCCTTCCATCGATATGCTGACATTATCTGCTCCGTCTTCCCAGACAGGAGGTGCGAGCTCAGCGACTATCATGCCATCATCGCTGAGCTCGCGCTGTCCTACGGAGGCTCACACTATTACACATATCATCGGTTCTTTTCCGCTAAATGCTCCGTCAGGGTTTCCCAGTGGAACCAATGCCCCTACTGGGGAGTCCTTGACCTCGAACTCCACAACCGAGTGTTCACCGGGTGCCGCAGTTTAGCCTGCACGGTCTGCAGGTCGGTTTCCCACCCTTCCACTGCCTGCCCCTTTGTAAACCATTCGCTTCCTCCCTGTCCTGAACCCTCTTCTCTTCCTGTCAAATCCTCCAGCTACGTTCCTAGGAACACCTTCCAACCTAATTTATTTCAGGCTCACTCTGCTAAAACTGATTCCTGCGGGGAGTTCAACAACGGCCGCTGCTCAAGATCCAAATGCTGTTTTTTGCACATTTGTTCTTTTTGTGGCGGCGCTCACGCCAAGACTGTTTGTGCTGTAAAAAGAGCTCTAAATAAAAATGCCAAACAGTACTAGTCTACTCCAGTTAATATTGCACAGCTTTCAGTTGAGTTATCTAATCATCCCAATCCTAATTTTTCTGGCTACCTTTTGTCATGCTTAAAGCAGGGTTTTCACTCAGCTGCAAAAGCAGCCCTAAAATTTTTGACATGCTTTCAAAAGCCATCTGCTGGATCTTGTCAAATAACCACCAGATCCATCATTTAATCTATCTACTGGATGATTTTCTAATTATCTCCCCACCTCACACTCCACCCACAGCAGGCCTAGTTAAAAGGGTTTAAAAAGTTAAAAAGTTTTTTTCCAAGCTGGGCATCCCCATCGCCCAAGAAAAAACCTGTGGCCGAATTCCTAGGCATCACACTTGATTCCGACAAATTCATTGCGTCTCTTCCCAAAGAAAAGGTTGACAGAATAATTCTCATAGCATCAAACCTCCTTGAAAATCCCTTGTGCTCTAAACGCGAACTGCTGTCGGTTTTAGGCTATTTCAACTTCGCTATGCGCATAATTCCCCAAGGCCGCCCGTTTGTCTCGCACCTGCTCACCCTGGCCTCTTCAGTTCCTAATCTCGAGGACCTCATTTCGCTTGGTGACCCTTGCCTTCGCGAAATTCAGCTGTGGATTTCGTTCCTTAACCAATGGAACGGCCAGTTGTTTTTCTATCACGACCTGCTAGAATCACCAATCGATATCCAGCTATTTACAGACGCAGCCCTCTCCGTCGGGTTCGATGGGTTCTACCGTAATCGCTGGTTCGCTTCATCATGGCCCGTTGAGATGTCGTCCATCCCGCAGGAATTCGCTTCTTCTGCTCTTTTCGAACTATATCCTATTGTCGTTGCAGCTTTTCTCTGGGGAAGCGAATAGGTAGCTTCCAGTATAGTTATCCACTGAGATAACGAAGCTACCGTGCATTGCATTAACAAAGCAATGCTATCATGCCCCTTTTCAGGCATCTTATTTGGATTTCCGCGAATAATCAATTTGTGCTTTCAGCTAAACATGTGCCCGGCAAGCAAAACCAGATTGCTGATTCTCTGTCTTGTTTTGCTGAACACCTCGCCAGTTTTACTTAAAGGCATTCAAAGATTAAATCCTCCTAAACCTGACTCCAGATTACCTATCACTTTAGAAATACTTTCTATTTGCATTCATAAAATTCGCTCAGGTTATCATTCCTTGCACACCGATCGTACCCTCGATGCAATGTTTATTTTAGCCTTTTTCGGCTTTCTCGGGTGCTCTGAATTTACTGTCAATTCTAATTTCCATCCAAAAACGCACCCGACGGTTTCCAACCTGTATTTGTCGACAAAGATTTGATCTCCATTCTTATTAAGCAAAGCAAAACCGATCAGCTCAAAAAAGGCCACCGGTTTCCATTTTTAATGTGTAAAATCCTATCACACCTTTCCAAACTCTCCTCGCGTACCTCCACTACAGGAAATCTCTAACGCATTCTCCCCACGAGCCTCTTTTCACAGATGAGAGAAACCACCCTGCTTCTCGTTTTTGGTTTCAAAAACACCTTAAAGCCATCCTCGTTCAAGCCGGCTTTCCAACGAATCATTATTCTTCCCATTCTTTCAGAATAGGCGCAGCAACCACCGCAAGTTTAAAACCAGCAGATTCGCCGCTCGTAGCATCTCAGCCGCTACCCGGGCCCTACCAGGCCAGCGCCTTCCTCAATCCAACGCCTGCTCAGCCGCAGTTATTATTCTGGGGACTCACCGGAGATGGTCGTTCCCTTCTCTGACCCCAACGGAGGAGCGTCTCCTCAAACATCCAGCTTAATTCAGGCAATTTTGGGGGGCTTGTTTGGCGCTGTCTGCACTCTACAGCTTTCTGGGGGACTCGCGGGGTCCAGGCAGGGCTCCGAGCATCTGTTAACGCCAGCCTCCTAGGGGTAAATCCCCTAGGGCTCAGGGCCGCCAGGGCTCCCTGCCTGTCCCCCGGACAGTCCGCCAAACAAGCTATTTTATCGCAGAGGAAGTGGGAACTAGTGATATAACGATTAAGCAATTAATCGAATTTCAGGAGGACCACGAACAAATGATCGCAGCGGCTTTCAATCCCCTCGTTATTAATTACCCCGCCAAATTCTACCCAGCTGCTTTAAATGCTGCTCAGTTCCTCTACTCTGCTTCTGCGTTTTTGTCCTCCACCACCGTCCCCTTCCACTACCTAAGCTGGAGCTCAACTAGGGGAATGGTCTATCTCTGCCCTCGCTCTCCACTGGCCGGGCTACGAGCATCTGTTAACGCCAGCCTCCTTAGGGGTAAATCTCCTAGGGCTCGGGGCCGCCGGCCTCCTGCCTGTCCCCCGGACAGACCGCCAAATAATCTAATTTATCGCAGAGGAAGTGGGAACTAGTGAAATGAAAGCTTAGCATGCTATATTCATATGCCAACATATCTATAATTAAAAAGAAATACAGCAAGTAAATTGTATTTCTCAAAGAGTTTTGCTGGTGTGCCTTGTGTGTGAATGATCCTCAAATGTCTCAGATCCTCAAATGTCTCAGAATTCTCAGATATATAATTCTACCTTCTGTTTCTGACCCCATCAAAGACCCCACAAGCACTTCTGACCCTACTGATTGTGCTAAATGTAATTTTCTAATATTGTCTGCTGCAGAGCTTTTTTCACTGTCATCAGATATCAGTGCTCCTCAATATCCTGTTATACCTCAGTGTGAACATATTTGAGCTAGTGGTTCCCACAGATCACTGAAATTTCATGTATCTTCCACTGATCGGATTTGTCATTAAAGATATATATATATATATATATATATATATATTTTTTTTTTTTTTCATGTTATTAAGACACATGAGCATAAATAAATATGCTCTAGGGCACATTAATCAAGCTACCGTGTAGTACAATATATTCCATTCTATCTAAACATAAAAGCATTTTTATGTATTTCAGTGTGTCTTCAGTAAGCACCATTTTTGAAGTGTGTGCATATGTATACATACCTAAGGGAACCCAGGAGTGTTACATAAGAGGGAACCCACGATGAAGCAAACATCAAATCACAGGGAAAAAAAGTAAATTACACTCTAAGAAATTAAGATACAAAAGCTGTAACTGGGGCGGTACCTTTACAAAAGGTTCATCTGGCTTGGCTTGGCTTGGCGGTGAGAAAAATATGGGGTAGTTTTCATTAAGTTCTCATAAACTGATGCAGTTTAAATGTCAAAGATGAAACTGTGTTTTGGAAACAGCCGTGATTAGCTAGTTCATTTCCTAAACAATGTCTTGTACTCGGTTAGTCAGCGAGTTAAAGTACATTGTTGTCCTGGAAACACTTCCTTGAATGGATAACCAGTGTTATTTCTTTTGAAGGTAACTATTTCTGTATCTATTTTACCAAAGCACTATAGGGACAGAGATTGACATCAAAGACCTTTATAGAAGTATCTTACATTTGCAGACAAATCACTGTGTCATATGTTTCCCTTGTCATTCAAGCACAGGTGTGCATATATGTCCTATTCATCATAAGCAGTTTGAGATTTCATCTGAGATTTGTTGTCCTGCAAGCCAAATGTATTATTTATGTTGCTGGTGAGACTTTCAAATGCTTAGAGGCAGAGCTGGGGTTTTCTGCTTTCAATGCGCATAATGAAGACTTGAGGGAAGTTCTGTCTCTCTTCTTCTCTTTGCTTTTGTCTCTTTTCTTACTTTTCTTATCTCTCTGGTTTTGTTTCAAAACATACTACTGCCTATATAGACAGCTGTCTTTAATGTTAGCATCCTACTGAAATGAAACCTGAGTAAAGATTAAGGATTTGATTAAAGATTTGAAATGCATAACAAAAGGCATCTAATTAAAAAGTGTTCATGCAGTGCTTGATTTACTATTGATATTGACATACAGTAAGCACACGTTTTCAGGGTAAAACAGGAGATACAATTGTAAAACTATCTAAATGCATTGTTCTTTTTTATTTTTTACATTTCATCAACACATCAATACTGGAAAAATTATATTTATTAATAACATTTGTTGCACTCTGCCATCTCAAATTTAAAGTCCCACAGTGCATGCTGAGATTGCCTTCTCCACAAAGGATAACATGAATGCTACCTTAGAATTTGGTCAAAACAATGCATGCAAAGTTTATTGAGCAACATTTTCATTAGTGCATTTCGGAACAGAGCATCTCTATTTGTCTGTCTGTCTCTCTGTCTGCATCCTTTGCTGTCTCTGTCTTCATGCTTTTGAGAGCGTGTGGCATTTATTTTATTTTGATCTCCCTCTTTCCCTCTATTGTTGTGTCCCACTGGGCTGTTCTGATTTTCTCTATGTGCCAGCTGTGCCCCAAATATATGATTTAAATGATGACCAGTAGAGATTACTTCCAGACATACTGATATGTTTTCATGGTTGTTTCTACTGTTGGGGTATAAAACAGCGGTACTCAGCTGGTAAGTTGCAACTCAAAAAAGAGTAGTAGGTCTGTTTATACAGTATCATGAACAGAAGGCAAACAATAACATGTCCTTGTTGTTGGTCCCACAGACTTCCATACAATAGTTCAAAAATGTCTTGTAATTAATCTTGATCATTTTGACTTCTCATCTGATTTGCGATCCCTTCACAAGAAAAACCCCAGCGTTTTGTTTTTCAAACCTTCAAAAGAGGAAATGAGTTTAAATGTTCTAAAATTAAGACTCATAAGCATCATTACATGTTGTCAAGCAGCGCTATTAAATCAGTCACTTCCTGTGCATACATTACGCCGTCTTGCATCACTCGGCAGCCGCCGCATTCATTCCTTACATCTGTGTCTCAAAGCTTGAGGATATCAGAGATACTCCAATCTAATCTTGACACATCCTCAGAAATCTTAAAGGACAAGAACAGAGGAATAACTCAAGCTGAGAATTTGCTGATGCCTGATTCTTTTAAAGAATGAAACAAGAGGACTGAGAAAAGAAACTTTCTCTTTTAATAAGATTCCATGTGCTTCTGTGCATGGGTTATCTCCAGCAGATGGTATTTTTTCACCTAACTCATTCCCCAGTGATGGATCTGAAGCTGAGAAGAGCTCAGAGACTTTAGAAACTTCCCCAGCTACTCAGAATACCTTATTACCAGGGAGCAGAATATGAAATATGTGCTGGTAGAAAACATTTGAAACTGAAGCTGTGTTCTCTGGCTTACATTATCAAGTGCATTTTGTTAAGTAATTGTATCTTCAAGAAGTTTGCATTATAAAATAAAATCTCCTTAGAGATTTGGGTAAATTAAACTTCAGCACAACATGCTAATGTTTTGTGGCAAAAGATGATGAGAGATGATTTTCTGTGGGCCTTTCTATGATGTCTTAGGAAACTCTCAAAGCTAATTGTCAAACAGCTAACACCTGGGATGGGCGACCGCGGGGGTCTCTACGATGATAATCATACTCTGAATGAATATGCAAGTACATAAAGCGTTTTGATTTCACCCCTGAGAAATTCAAGCATCAAACCCATTGACACTGGTGATTGCCGTATAGAGAATCCAAAGGAAAATTGACAATTAAGCCTTAAGTGGCACACTTCTGCTCAGGTAGTCCTCTCAAGTTAAATAAAAGTTCATAAAAAACATGTTCATGTAATACTGTTGATCACAACACAGGCTGCCTCACACCTGTTTCCTCTGCATACCTCCACACTACCCTGTGTCAATCCACTTCAGCTTAAAACCATGTTTAATTGCTTCCTTACAAACTGAAGTAAATTCAAAATCATTCTATTAGAATGAATAGAGAGATATTGTCATGTTCCATGTCTGTCTGGTCTTGTTCTCCCCCCTGTCTCTGTGTTCTTTGGTTTAGTCCGTCTTCTGTCATTATGTTCTGATTAGTTGATTTCGTTCACCTGTGTTTTTCCAGCTGTCCTCA
>JAUCMU010000046.1:10311717-10355996 GCA_032275025.1 Enteromius treurensis | reverse complement strand
ACAGTATTTAGTGCAACAAGAGCAACAAAATGACCTTTTAAAGTATTCAAATATCTTGGATGAGACATGAAAACAAAATCAATAATTTTAGTGCAAGGAAAGAAACAAAAGTCCAAGTATCCCTTCTTACTGGAATAAGTTCATCTGTTTCGAGTCTTTGGGTTTGAGTCGTTCGTTCATCAAGTGATAGCCTCATAAGCCAAAAAAATGAACGAGTCGAAAGCATGGGCATACATTTCATTTAACAGTAGGGGGGTACAATAAACAAAATTTCTCGCAAACAATTTTTGAAGGGATATGTCAAAACTGTGAAAAACTTTGCTGCTATCATTATTGTAGCATGGAGACCTAGTTTTTCCCTGGTTTAATGAAAAGGCAGATTTTTTCTTCAAAACCATTGTTTGTTATGTTGTTTACAGTCAAGTCACTCTCTCTGCCACGACGAACTTGTAGCCTGCACTGAACTGATAACTCCGATACCTAGTATGTGTTCTGTTACATTTCTATTTCTAAGCAAGCATTCAATAAAAAAAACTCTGGTCCCCGAGAAAATAAATAAAAGCCCACCCACACTGAAAGCTGATTGGCTTATTTTGCTTAGTAAACCAATCAGGATGTTTTATGTCTAGCACGCGCTATGAATAGGCACACACAGTTCACATGCGCGCACGGTCTGTCTCTCTCTCTCTCTCCTTCACTCCGTCTTATGCGCGCATTATGAGATGCAAAATTTATGTCTCGCGTGCACACGCTTGCCGGCTTGGTGTAGATTCCGGGATATTTTGTACAATTTGCAAGGCACTATCAAAATACACTAGTTCTGGGGTGGTAAATGGGGTGGCGAAGCTTTTTCTTAGGGTGGCAATCGCCAGCCCGTTCCACCCTGGTACATCCGCCCCTGGATAGAGCTAGGGACAGAGAGCTGGTTTAGTTTGATCTAGACAATTATTGGAATAGTGGTGTTGAAGGACCAGCTAAAGTCTACAAACATGATCCTCCCATAAGTCCCTGATTTGTCCATATGCTGCAGGATGAAGTGCAGTCACATGTTGACTGCATCATTCATGTACCTGTTGGGTAAGCTAACTGCAGAGGGTCCAGTAAGGGTCCAGTGATGTCCTTTATGTAGGTCAATAATACCAGTCTTTCAAATGACTTCATGACCACAGACATTAAGAGCTACAAGTCTGTATTAATTAAGTCCTGGTCTCTTGGATTTCTTTGGGATGGGATGATGGTGAAGCACTTAAAGCAGACAGGGACTTCGTAAAGCTCCAGTGATTTGTTGAAGATGGGGGTCAGCTGGTCAGGACAGGATTTTAGACAGGCTGGTGTAACAACAATCTGGGCCTGGTGCTTTCCATCTCTTCTACTACCGAAAAAAGCAGGAGGGGAGAGGCCTGAGGTTTTAATGGTTCTGTCGATCAGGTTTGAGTTTTTACACCAGTTTTAAATCTGCAATAAAACTCATTCAGTGTTACATGATCCTTCAGAAATAATTCTAATATGCATATATGGTAGTCAAGCAAGTGTCCTTAATATCATCAGTGTTAAACTGTTGTGCTGCTTAATATTTTTGGTAAAACTAAGAATAAAATATCTTTTGTAAAACTTTATTGTCACAAATAATACATTTAATGCATTCTTGCTGTATGTACTGTACAAATGTATAAATATAAAAGTAGTTAATACAGATTAATCAAATACGTAGGTATAGTTAGAAATACTCTTCCAAAAATGAATTAAGTAATTGATTTTCTTTCTCTCTGTTCAATAGGAGTTTGACGAGTCATATGTACAGACAGGCTCCGGACAGCTTTATTCCTGGTCCTCACAGAATCACATGTGGGATGGGGCTCCTCTGAACCTTCGATGCAATCATTCTGTGGTTTTTGAAGGGCCAGAGAACCGTCAGGGACCCCTGCTTCAGCTCCTCAGACTAACAGGAATAAGTAGCATGTACAGCTTTTTCACTCTCAGCCTGGAGTTCAAGATGACAGCCAGTTTACTCATACCAGGTCAGTACATGGAACAGATTTTTCAGTTCATTGAAAATTTGTAAAATTATGCTTTTTTACAATATATACAAAAAATATATATTTTTTTGATAAATCATATTTCAATTAAAAAATACACTATCAATGAATTGTTTGTGTGCAGAGGGTGATGGAGAGACATGTCCAAAAGGTTTTGTGTTGGACACGGCATCTTACTGTGCCGGTATGTATATGTGTACAGTATGTGTAAAATGTATATGCAACTGCATATTAGCCACATTATTTTATCGATATTGAAACTAATTTTATAGTAGAATGTGATTGGAATATTTTGTTGTTGTTTTGTCTTTTAGATGAGGATGAATGTGCTGTTGACTCTCCGTGCTCACACTCATGTAATAATATCATGGGTGGTTTCTCCTGCGCATGTCCTTCTGGATTCACCATCTCTACCGAGTCCAACACCTGCCAAGGTCAGATCTATATTAATCATAAATTCTCCAACTGAAGTAAAAATTATTATTATTATTATAAATTTTAGGAAATGTTTTGGTTTAATACAAGTAATCTTTTAAACCCAAAAATATTAGATACACTATTTTGTATTGAATTTAATCTGTTTTCTTGGAAGCAGAACAGTTGCTTACTGTTTTTTCTGTTATTCAGATATTGATGAGTGCACCCAAGGTTCCCACTTGTGTCACCCGAACCAGCAGTGTGTTAACACTGTTGGGACGTATCGCTGTCAAGCCAAGTGTGGCCTGGGCTTCAAACCCAGTTTAGTTGGCACCAGCTGTGAAGGTTAGTTTAAAATATTTTGTGTTCAATGGAAAATGGATGGATTTATTTTCTTTATTCAGTTCCCAACAATTAGAAACATCATTGAGATTTCCACAATGGAGCTCTTTATACTGAATTTTTCTAGATACAGGAACTGTCCAGAATGTAAAGGAGTAAACTGATAAATTTTTTCCTTCAGATGTGGATGAGTGTCAAGAATCAGCCATCACTCCATGCCAGCAGAAGTGTTTTAATACTCTAGGCTCCTACCGTTGCACCTGCCATCCAGGATACCAGCTGGTGGGACATCGCTGCCTGGGTCAGTGTCACTTTGTAAAACCATAATGAATTTTACAGGTTCACTGGTGTTGTTTAGTGGAGTTTTTGAATAGCATGCCTCCCGAGATTTACACTTTTCAGAAACTAAGACACTTAAGACCTCCTTCGGACGAGTTAGTCAGTTAGGAATGATTAGATGCATATTTTTACTTTGGCTTTATACTGTGAGAAATAAAATTATGTCATCATTTATTCACCATCATGCCCAAAACTTAAAAGACGATATTTTGAACAGTGGGAGTCAAACAACATTGAAGCCCATTGACTTCCACTGTGACAAATTTGTATTGTGTTTAGCAAAAGAAAGTCATACAAGTTTGGAACGGCATACGTGATGACAGGTTTACATTTTTTCAGACTATACATTTTTTCAGACTATTAAAAAAATAAAAAATAAATATATATATATATATATATATATATATATAATAATTTCCTTAAAAGTCTTTCAGTGTGCAGTTATGAGGACATTTTAACAAACACACTAACACATGCATAGAAATGTTTGAAAGACATTATTGGCATTATTGTGCTCAAAATATATTAACAGATTCAAAACTGTAGCTTAGTAAGCTTGCATTTTGCTTAACATCCTTTATGCTTGTTTATGATCAGATATAAATGAGTGTTTGAGGAATGTGTGTCCAGCACACCAGCAGTGCCGAAACACAGATGGAGGATATCAGTGTTTTGACAGCTGCCCTTCTGGCATGACTGCAGCGGAAAATGGAGTTTGTGTGGGTAAGAAGTCACTTAGATAAAAGCTTGTTACTTTAGCAAATCAATTTATTTTAATGAGACATGCCCTCTATTTTTCGAAGACATAGACGAATGCCAGGATGGCAGTCACATGTGTCGCTACAGTCAAATTTGCCAGAACACGATTGGTGGGTATGGATGTGTTTGTCCTCGAGGCTACCGCTCTCAAGGTGTAGGCCGACCTTGTTTAGGTAAGAGTCATAAATATAGTAAGCAATAATAAGCAATTTCAAATATGTGACCCTGTCTGTGAAATCTAATTATATATATATATATATATATATATATATATATATATAACCTGTCTGAAATCCTTTATATTTATAAACTATGTTTATAATAATGCACATTATTTTTTGGTATTGCAGATATAGACGAATGCGCGCAGGTGCCCAGTCCTTGTGCTTTTCAATGTCGGAATGTTCCGGGTAGCTTCCGCTGCCTTTGTCCACCAGGGACAGTCCTCCTGGGTGATGGTCGCTCATGTGCTGGGCTTGAGAGAGGGCATATCTTTACAAACAGTACCCGGGTACAAGCCAGGCTGCGGCCCCAGCTGGTATCTACTTTGGAGCGACCTTACCTCACTCGCCTCTCAGTCCTACCAGAGCACCTTGGATCTTCACGTCGTCCCAGGCATGAATGCCCAGTTGGATTCACCAGCAAGGATGGTACTTGCATAGGTGTGTGGCATTACACTATTTTTTTGTAGTTTAGTTTAGTTTATCAGTTTGGATACAACACACTGGATGGATGGCCTGTGCATGGAGGCGTTTTATTTAATTTTATTATTTTGTTTTATTTTAATTTCTTAATTTTTTTTTTATTTAAACAGGTTGACTTAAAACACTCTAAAGACTGAACTTTGTTTTGTTTTGTTTTAAATTTATATATTCAAGACCATTATTTTTTCTTTCACAAAGATATCGATGAATGTGCATTTAAAAAGCCTTGCCAACACGAGTGCAGAAACTCAATAGGAAGCTACCAGTGCACTTGCCCCCCAGGATACCAACTATTATCCAATGGCCGAACATGCAAAGGTGAGTCTTTGCACTTTTTATAAAAAAAAGTTATTTCGTTAACTCAGATGCACATTCCTGTATATAAAGCCTTTTTTTTGTGTGTGGAAAAAAAGTGAAAAAAATTCTACTTTTCTCATAGATATTGATGAGTGCATTGTGCAAGGTGTTCAGTGTGGCCCAAACCAAATGTGTTTTAACACACGGGGGAGCTACCAGTGTCTTGACACACCTTGTCCCACCAGCTACCAAAGAGGACGCAATCCAGGGTAAAATAATGAATGAAAGACATTACAGAAAAGAGCTTTTATTATTTAGGGGTTCAAGTGCGTATAGCTAAAACCATATTGTAGTTGTTAGAATGGTCATCTCCACATAAATCTGATTGTGCAGACCAAAGCGTAAGTCGTAGAGACTTTAAACATGGACTGTTGGTAGTACTCACATGGCCTGCAATTTGACCTCACTCCAATCTGCCAGACGGAGGCGCTACAATGATCAAAAGTACGAAATTTATTCAGAACTCTTAAACCGTCAGATGCAGGCTGAAGTGTCTTGTAGTTGGAATCCTTGGCTCATGGTGGACATTTTTGCGATACTTACTTTTGTGAACTAGTCCTATTTTTTTCACTCAATTGGAACCAAACCAGTGTAGAAGGACTGTCTGCATAGTGAATTTCAATATTCAATATTTATCAAAAAAATATTTATTTATATTTATCAGCTTTTGACTCACCATAGCAAAGGAAAGCAAAAACATTAGAAACGGGCAGGGTCACTTTAAGAAAAGACTTTTCCAGTAGAGCTGGGCAATATATATATTGAACATTATGCGCACCTCATTAGTAAAGCCGGTTCTTTGATTAGCAAAATCTCCATCAGCTGTTTTCAAAAGCAACTTATAAACAGAGACGTAGATCACCGAGAAGCTACGCGTTGAGTTTCGCGGGTGATTCAATGGTGCAGCTTCTCAGTGATCTACGGCTCTGTGTATAAGCTGACATTCCTTTTGAAAACAGCTGATGGAGATTTACCGTAAATCAAAGAACCAGCTTTACTGACGAGATGCGCATAATTTATTGTTCGATATATATCGCACAGCCCTACTTGAACCCCAATAATTGGGGTAATAACACTTACACAAGTTTTTATGTATTTATATATATATATATATATATATGTATATATATATCAATTTCTTTAACATGGACACTCTTATTGACTCATGTACATAAACTCTATTTCTTTGATCCCAGCACCTGCTACAGGGCTTGCACTTCCAGACTAGATTGTGGCTCCACAGGTTTTCCTCTGCTCCAGTACAAGCTCCTCACTCTTCCTCTGGGCATACCAGCCCACCACAACGTTGCCCGTTTGTCAGCTTTCTCTGAAGCAGGTGTCCTCCAAGACCACACATCCTTCACTATCCTGGAACAAGGAGGTGAAAATGGAGAGAGGCCATTTGGCATCAAGGATGAAGCAGGAAGAGGCATCATATTTACAGTAAAGCCTTTAGACTGGCCCGGCCTGGTGCGACTTCGGGTACAAGCCACTACACTGTCAGCCCAGGGGCGCATAACCTACCAGAGTATCTTTATCATCTACATCTCTGTATCCAAATACCCCTACTAAGTGTGCAAGACTGCACAAGATGTACTGTTGCTTAATGGGACATGGGAGAAGCTTTAGTAAATGAACTCGATTCTCACCTATTTATGTGCCCTCTTGTGGAGCGGAATATTGGATTCATGAATTATCATCATCAGAATAATAAATACATTGCACCTTTTATAATTACTTTTATTTGAAAATATTGTCGCAGATTTTAAATCTTACCAGGACTCTTTGGTTTTCACTGTCGTGCAGTTATTTCTCCATTCTGAATCAGGATACCTCCGATATTACAACAAAAACAATAACAAGACATTTCCCACTGACGTTTTGACCAGGCTTCAGTTTCAGCATTATATGATCGCCAACTCTTTTTCTACATTAAAACTGATTGCTGGTATGTTTAGATATATTTACTAAATCACATGTTGTATTGATATATTCTTGTACATTATTAAGTGAATGTGAATGAGTGCGTGCGTGTATGAATTATGGCGAGCGTGTTTGCAATGTTTGTGAATATTGATATGGTTGTGCTCTCTCTGCTCATGACTCTGAGACTAAAATGTAGATTATAAAAATTCTTTAAAAAATACTATTTTAATCAAGCAGATCAAGAAGAAATATGTCAGGATATGCATAAGAATCTATCGCTTTTGAATTTTAAAATGCTTTAATTCATTTAATAGTATCCACACGTGGTACAGATTGCAGATCTTTACAAACAAATGTGATCCTTTTTCAGCAGTACTGAAGAAGTTTGATTGGATGGGTTTTTGTTGCTTTTCCTTCACTATTTGATTCACTATTCACTATATATTTTTTTTAATTCATAGATAAGCACATATGCTTTCTATTAGTATTCATAATGTGTAAAATAATATACACACAGGATATTAACTAGTGATGGATGTAATTTTCTGGCTTTCAATTGATGGAAACCCAGAAGCAAAGACCAGGAGACTTTTGGGTATATCTTCAGCAGGCTTATTTATTGAGATTGTTCTTGAAGGTGTTTACCTTACTCTTAGCCTCTCTAAACTGAACATCTAAAGACAATAGAGGTAATCACCTCTACATAATAGGTTAAGTACCTAAAACCTTTGCCGGTGTTTATGAATATGAATCAGTGTCCTCATATCATATCCCAAACTGTGGATGGTTGAGCTAAACCGATAAACATACAGTATATCTGTATCAGAAATGCTACTGTTTTGAATGAATAGCAATTAAAATATGAATGTTAAAGGATTCATTAAATTACAATAAAATACATTAAAACTGAATCATGCTTTAACAGATCCAAACACTAAGTGAAGGTTTGCATATTTCCACGTTATAGTCCACAGTGAGCTGGTGTGCATAAATGAGCTAATAAGGTCAAAAAATCCTTAGGGAAAGATGACAACAGGGTCCTCTATGTGAGGGCTTTATCAACTGCACTTGTGCAGTTAGAATTAATTTGCATTTGGTCATGTTTCGAATGCAGTTTGCATAAACAAAAATATCAATAGGTTATTTTCCCAGTATTTCTCTGGGTTTTTTCTCCTGTTTTTTTTTTTAAATTATTATCATTATTTTATTTTACTTTATTATTTTAAGGGCCGGGACTTTAACACGTTAATTTAGATTAATTAATTATACAAAAAAAAAAAGGTAAAACATTTTTAACGCATTTTAATCGCACTTATTTTGGCACGGCGAAACGTTGCTCACTGGATGAGTTTCAGCAGATTCTCAGTTGTTAGTTTTTTAAGGGCATTTGACAGTTGGACCGTTGGGCTTGAGGCATCAACTCGAAAACTCAAATGCATTATTTTTATGACTGTTTAAAAATGTAAATAAATAAATAAACAGTTTTGGCAATATTTGCATATTTACATCAATACTATACAAACATGTACTGTAATCTAGAAGCCTTCAGGAAACCAGAACGTTTCAAAGTCTGGTCAACGAAAAGAGTCCCAGACTCTTTTGTCGACAAAAAGTTGCTCTTTAGTAAGACGCCCCTGCAGTGGAACCCTCACTTGTACAATCCATCACATATTAACGGTACATGAAACAGGCATGAAAATCCCTCACTTTTCGGCAAAATTCGCCGTTTTGGAGCCCAAACAGTGACCCACGTGAAACGTAGATCCGATGAGAAAATATTTTTGAAGTGAATTTGAGTCATTTCAAATCGTGAAAGCTGAGCGTCCAGCGTTTGTAGACCGTGCGCACCATCCACTGACATCCCGGATGCCTTTTCTTCCTGCGGGACAATCCAGCGTTTTTAGACGCTTCATTTGAACGTACCCTTAAGAGAGTAAGTTACATTTAATGCTAAAGTATCGTTAACGTTAAGACAAACATTATTATTTGTGGCCAAGACACAAACTGCTGAATAAGAGAAGCGGGCGAGGTTGAGACATGTAATAGTTAATAGTTTAATTTTCTTCATTATACATTACCATCAATTTGATAATGTTCAGTGCTTTGCTACAATTTGCTACGACTTGATTTGACATGTGGCATCTCTGCGAAAGCTGGCCATGCAGACACTGGTGGTCGAGGAAAAAAAAAAAAGATCACTACCCCTTAAATATTTCTGTATTTATTACTAGAAACCATTCAAATTTGTATTCATATACAATACAGTATTTTTTCAGAACTTGTGCTTTCCTTATTCCATTCAACTTATTTGGCTACTGTAAAATTGGCAAAGGAAAACTTTTATCAAAAAAGTTGCCCGTCAGAGGCCACATCAACCCCCCAACAATCAAATTCATCAATGATATTCAGGAGAATGTACTTGGACTGGTACATGTGCCTGTAAATGCACTCCCTAAGTGTTACTAGTGAATGTCTCCCTTGTGCTTCTTTATATTCTCCAGCCAGAAGAACGGTTCAGAAACTGGTCGCTAGACCATGGAACGATCTCCAGTATCCCCTCTGCTTCATAATGTTTTAAGAAGAGAGAGATAAGAAGTAGTGTGTCATAGGTTCTTTTGTGCTTATGATGGCGTTGGAAGGTAAGGCTGGAAAGATTAGAACTTCAGCCTTTGTCAGGTTGAGCTGTGATGTTCTTCCATCCATGCGGAAATGTCTGTCAGGCAGTTTGAAATCCATGCAGGTACCATCAGGTTTAAATAATATGTAGAGCTGCATGGCTGCTGTCTGAAGCGAAAAGATAAACTTCTGCTTTGCCGAACATTTTCCAGATCAGCTGAATAGTTTAGGGGTGAAGAGTCCATTCCTGAGGAAGGACTGCATTCCATGACAGCATGTCTGCACCCTGGTTCAGCCTGCCGGGGATGTGGGATGCTTTCAATTGTGCAGATTGGGTTGGGCCCACTTGAGGAGGCGCGCAGACAATTTGTATAGGCGCCTCGATGACAGACTCCCCTGACGATTTATGTATGACACTACAGTCATACTGTCTGAGCGAACCAGGACGTGAGAGTCCCTCAGTTGTGGCAGGAAAACATGACAAGCTTGCCATACTGCCAGCATTTCCAGGCAGTTGATGTGGAAGCTGCTTTCTTCATCTGACCACAGGCCCTTGGCTGGTGAGCCCTTGTGCAGCGCGCTCCACCCTTTCATGGAAGTGTCTGTCACTATCACTCTCGTTCTGCACTCAACTGGGAGGGGAATGCCTCTCTGTAGCCACTGGGTGCCTTTCCATAAACTGAAAGCTGCTATGTAGGCTCTGTCTATTCTGAGCCAAAGGCATCTGTGGCACCTAGCTCGCAGTGGCACCTGTGCACTCAACCAATATTGAAGTAGCCGCATTCTTAAGAGGCCGAGCTGTAGTACTGATGAGGCTGCGGCCATTAGACTCAACATTAGGCCATGGCGAGACTAGTGTTCAGTCGATGAACTAGACCGGCTCTGGCGCGGCCAGCAGCGGCGGATGCAGTGTAGTGCTTTGGCAGGAAGTGTCACATTGCCTGGGATGCCTTCTGTGCCTCTGTGAAGCGCTCTGCAATTCCCTCGACGAAGGGGCCAAAAAGTCCGGTCGGCGAGATCAGCGCGTCGAGAAATTAGCAGATCTTTTAGCAGAAATAAACTGTTGGTGGCAGGGGAATCGTCCAGCTGCAGGTGGCGTTCTTCTACGGCATAAGCCAATGGCTGTGCAGTTTCACTGCGTGTAAAGTAGGCTTCAGTTAGGGGGGAAAAGGAGTTTTCCCCATAGCGTCTTAGCAGACGCAGTACCAGTGAAGGTGTCGACAGGAAACTGGGGTCCTAAAACTGATCCTTGAGGAACCCCATGCAACTCTGGAGGAGACTCAAACCAGTCAAGCACAGTTCTGGGGATGCTTAGTGACTACAGTGAGAGAGAAGGATTTGATTATTAACAATATCAAAAGCAGCAGATAAATGTAGAAGAATGAAAACTGATGAATTGGACTCAGCACTTGGGTTCCATAGAGATTCAGTAATGCATTTACACGGACCCCAATAATCAGATTCGTAATCAGAGAAACAACACTGCTCAAAAGATTTTCTTTATGCACCAAGAGCTTGTAACACTCTAAAGAGAAAATAATCACATCATATGACCCCTTTAAATCCAGATTGTTTTTTGCTATTGAGGATGCTTAGTTGAACACATCCTTCTGTGTGTCTAATGTGCTGTTGACCTTGTTGTGGAATAAGCAAGGTTTGGCAGTGTGGACGTTTGTGGAAAACAAGGATAGCAGTGACTGGTACCTGTTGAGATCTGCAGATTTTTTAGAATTGTGCCATTTTCTCTCGGCTGCCCTTAGTTTAGTCTGGTGCTTCCAGAGAACATCAACCCGTGGCTGTAGGGAATAGGACATTCTACTTTGCAGAAAAGTGGACAGATATTGTCTAGGCAAGTACTTAGGGTAGAAAATAGCATGTCTGTGGAACAATTCACATCTAATGATGGAAAATGTATTAGGGTGGGAAGAGGGGAGAATACCTGGCAGAGGGATTGATAGTGGGAAGTAGAAGTAGATTTAAAAGTGACTGCAAACTTTTTTGCAGAACATTTTAGTCTGCGGAAATATGGTTGAAATAAATCATGAAATTTCAAGTGGTTCAAGAGGATTTTGAGTATTATAGGGAAGCTGGGCTGATTTAAATCAATCTGGGTAAGTAATTTGTTCATAATCAGTAACCCAGTGGTGCTGGGTTTGGGGATGTGAAAGAGTAAAATAAAATTATACCAAAGTTTCTTGTTAGATAACTGAATTGTTACTGGAGTGTTAATATTATGTAACTTTCCTTATTAATGATGGGACAGTAATCTAACCATTATCTTGTTTATTTAATCATTTCCCACATATTCCTGATATAAGTTTCATGAACACAGATAGGCTTGTCTCAACTGTCATTCTTGTCTTTCCAGTATCCTCTCAAGAATGTGTTTCTGAATGCAGGCAGTTTTACATTTATCTCTTCTCTCTGCTTAAATGAGTTTTCTTTCATTTTCACACACATTCCTGTACTACATGCCACAAACACAGGAAACTATAGGGTACAGAGAGGCGTACAGAGAATGATTATTATCTAAACCTCTGTAACTTGCATAATATGATCATTTTCAACTCCGCATTCCAAAACTAGCACCATTGGTTTACTAATTATGACCAGGGCTGCGTTCTCCGATAACGTTGTCTCTTAGCGCACTACGAAGACTCAAAAGATATGCCTTAACTACAGTTATTCCTTTCCTACAAGGTAAACCTTCTTAAGTGCGACCTTAGCAGGGGCTGTCCTTTGATATCAATGCCTCATATAAATTTCCTTCACAGCGGTACAGGAAAAGTATTGAGAAAACCAAGTTCTTTATAAAGAAGCATTTTAGAAATAGTACAAACTGCATTTATCGCGGCTCATTTAAATATGAACATGCAGAAATAAATACGTTTATGTGTTTATAAATTAAAAACTACGCAATCCCACACCCTCACGGCCATAAGTGTGTTAATGTTCTCCGTATGTCGACCCACCAGCTGTATAGCGTCGACCTTGATTGAAGTGTATTATGAAACAGAATGCAACTTATTAGTAAACTCATCTTTCTTCATATAGAATCTTAAGCCTTTTCTGTCAAGTGGTTCGCCAGCTGATGTGCTTCAGGATAGTAATTAAAAAAGCTAACAACCATTGGTATATGGAAACTTTATTAATGAAAAGACTTCCATTCACTGGGTGTAGGCTATAACAATATTTTATGTGTAAAAATTTAAAGTAAAGTAAAAATGTAAATTGAATACTAAATCAGATTTTAATAAATGTTCATTTAAACTGTTACGTTAAACTGCGATGTAAAAAAGCTTTTTGCGTATTAGTGGTCACGGCAGCAGCGATAAGGTATAGCTAAGAATGCTCCAGACCAACCTTACGAATAACTTACAGAAGGTATACTTAACTAAGAAGGTTTCGGAAAACAGGCGCTAAAGATAAGGTACGTCTTAAGGTACAACTTAAGAACGACGTAACGTTAAGGTGGTTTCGGAGAACGCAGCCCTGATCAAACTGTCAGGCATTACTTACGTATTTATTATTGTTTGTTTTATAATAATAACTGGGTGATCTTACAGTATTCCTTACAATTTAAAGAAGCAATACATAATACAGTGATGTACAAATATTTTTCTGAATTTGGGTTTAACTGGAAAAATCCTAAAGAAGATCCTAAAACAGGCTTCACTGGTAGGACGATTATGGGAACAAATAAGACATGTTCTTGATGTTCTTGACAGGTACTGTACTGCCATATTATTTTTTAATCAGCTTCTACATTTTTAATATATCTGTGTAATCACATATAATATCTTCTGATCTAACATACTTTAGCATTTTGTTGTCACTTAAATTCTGCAACCATGGTTTCCTCTGAGTATAAACAAGAATTCCTCAGAGCGTATTCTCACAGAAGAAAGAGTGTCAGATACATCCATAAAAAGCACACTGAAGGACGAGACAAAATCAAAATCAGACAGCAGCAACTAGCAGAGGTGAGACAGAGATGAGAGTGAGGGTCAGACAGACGAGAGGAAAGTCTGGGCTCTACCTGACTCAGAATGATGTCTACTATGCTGCCAATCACCACCAGAGCATCAAACCCATTCCAGGGGTCCACACAATAACCCTAATCAGACAGACAGTGGTGGGAGGACAGGAGAGCAGAAGGGTTAAACACCACAGGACTGGGGCACAAGCACTGCACTATAGCCAGACAAAACAAAGACCTACCTTTGGTTTAAAGGCAACCAGTTTGAGGATCATTTCCACTGCGAAGACCCCCGTGAACACCATGTTCAAAATGTCCATCCCATAATTGAAAAGACGGGACTGGCCGTGATGCTTTGTATGATACAAAGAAAATAAAACAAGGACATCATTTTTTTTTTATATGGTTCGTGGCCAATGTTTTAAAGGGGTCATATGATGTTGCTAAAAATAAAATTATTTTGTGTATTTGGTGTGATCCAATGTGTTTATGCTGTTTAAAGTGCAACAAACACATTATATTTGATATACTGTACATTATTGTTTCTCCTCTAAGCCCACTTCCTGAAAACCGGTCAATTTATTCAAAGCTCATCTTTCTAAAAAAGCAAGGTGTGCTCTGATTGGCCAACTATCTAGTGCACTGTGATTGGCCGAAATACCACAAGCTTGTGATAGAAATGTTACACCCCTTACCATAACATGATGCTGCGTAATGACACCAAATCAGGCATTTGTTGCATCCAGTGGAGACATAATTACTTATTATTAGGGCCGGGACACATTAATTTTGATTAATTAATTACACAAAATAACACGTAAATTTTTTTTGATGCATTTTTTAATCGAGTCCCGGTCCTACTTATCAAATACTGTCTTATGTGATGCGTTGCTTTGTGCCTCGTAAACGTAACACCATGTCTGCATTTGTGATCAGAGAAACAACAAACAACCAGCACTACCCTCACGTTGTAAGTAAGTAGCAGATTTTTTTAATAAGAAAACATCAGGTAACTTAAAGGTTTTGAGTCAGAAGCACAGACTGTTGACTTATATTGTAACATCTCGTATAATATAGAAAGTGAAAGTGAACAGCGTGGTGCGAGCGCTCATTAAAGAGTTTTCAATCCTCCCTATTGATAGCAGCTCTCTGATATGCAAAAACTACATGCAATATTACAGTGATTGTGGGAGTGGGAGGGACTGGACAAAATTAGCAGAAGCAGAACACACACGTTGTAACTGTTTAAGATTAGAGATAAGAAGAATGTTATCTCGAAGCCAGGATATAAACTCAAAATGAAACTGCCAAGAATCTAGTATTCATTTTTTTTAAATAAAAATATTGCATTTTTGAGAATCAATATAGTTTTGCCAAACAAAATATTGCAATCCTCCCTAATTGATATTACCCCTATGTTCTAGTCTCTGTGCATAGCCAGCATAGACTACTCTCTCAGGTTCAGGATTCAGTCCTCAATATTTGTGTTCAACTCTGAACAAACAAAGTAGTTTGACTTTCACGACACACAGTGTCTCCAGAACATGGCGCCCGCAGCAACACTACAACCAGAATAATAGCTCCGCCTTCTTTCTTTGTGTGAACATTTGTGTGGTGTTATGAAAATAAACCCACTCTGTGACGTAGAAAAGGGGAGTGTGGACAAATCATAACTTGTATAAAGAATATCTCTTTGGTTTTGAAACTTTAATCTTTGCAACTTCAGGGATCTTATCTACTGTATACACAAACAGCTTGTAACGCTCCAAAGAGAAAGGACAACTTGAAATCGTATCATATGCCAAAACTTCAACCCCCTCTGCCCGGTTCGGGCATTGAGAGTTTATATCGAGCGCTCGGCTGACTTCAGACGATCTGACCAGCTGTTTGTCTGCTTCGGTGACCGCTCTAAAGGGCTACCGGTCTCGAAGCAAAGACTTGCGAGATGGGTTGTAGACGCTATTTTACTCGCTTACTCTTCTGCAGGCCTAGAATGTCCCCTAGGAGTTAAATGTCATTCCACCAGATCCACTGCCTCCACTTGGGCGTGGGTGAGTGGTATTCCCCTGGCAGAGATTAGGATTTCATTCATTGCCTTTGGCAGCGCTTTTAAAGCGCTTGATTCTCCAAAATTTCAGAGTGAGTTCAATGAAGAGTTTATTTTTACTAGGCGCCTGACTGCTGTTTTCACCCCAGTCACAGCCCAGTTCACAAACACAGTTCATACGTTCTAAGTTGGCCCAGTATGGTCTGGCTTATGAATGGAAAAATCATATTTTTAAAGTTTTATTGTTTTAACCGCTTAAAGTGCTTAAACAAGGGACTTGGGATATGATTATATCTGTATCACTTATACACATTATAAACTCACCGCGAAACCGCTGTGAGTAGGGGCATATGTTCCCTTTAAGTGATTGGACGAGGCATGCTTGTGACGTATGAGACCTCGGGTTTCCCCTAGGTCCGCTCTCAGGCTCCCCCTTTCCAGCCTTACAGCACGGCGGGTACTTTGTACTGTGTTCCCATAGCATCTTATCAGACGCAGTATGAGTGAAAAGTTGAAAGGGAACGTATAGGTTACTTCCGTAACCCAGAGTAACCCAAATGGCGTGATTGACGGCATTGGCCTGCTGTTCGCGGGGCCTTCCCCAATTGGTTAAAATAAGTCCCCACACAACGGCCAATGACTGTGCAGTTTCACTGCGTTATTGAAATAGGCTTCAGTTAAGGGGAAAAAAGGAGTTTTCCCATAGCGTCTCATCAGACGCAGTACTCGTTCCATGTCTCAGGGAACCTGGGTTACGGAAGTAACCTATACGTTTTCAACCTGTAGAGCACATGCCTTAAGGGCAACAGTACCAGTTGTCTCATTAAAATGGGATAAATCTACTGTTATTTTAATCTCCCATCTGTTATTTACAGAAAAGGCCTGTTCACACCAAGACGAATATCGTACGCGAATATCGCTCACGTTTAACATGTCTTGACTAAACAAAGGGTGTCAATGTGAGTGTGCGTACTGAAGCATAAAAAGCAATATGTCAAAGCTTCATTTAAAAAAAAAAAAACGCCTTGGGCTGTGCCCCCTATACCTTCAGATAGTGCTCTACTAAGGAGTGTCCGAAACCAAAGTGGACATTCTCGAATGTGTGCTCAATCAATCCAACAATGCACCACAAAAACAAGTGTACAACTGATGTACACTCCAAGGCTAGATAATTCCTATAATGCATTGTAAGTTTCGCATGCCGAATGAATTCCCGTGTTTTGCCAGAAGATGGCGACCACAGCTGACTCATCCATCCATTCATCTTATGCAGCAATCATCAGTCATACAACACAGGTACAAACACATTGTACAATGATTCTTAAAATTATGAATTATACATACACTCTGTGACAGAATTCAAGATCAATAATTTATTCTCATTACTGGAGCTACTTAATTCAAATGTTTGCAAAGCAGTAAGCAAACTTAGCAAAAGCAGTCCTTCTGCTGCCCTCAGTGTCCGAATTCAGTCACTTGTTTTTATTTACTCCTTCAAGTGAACTGAATGAGTTTACTAATGTAGGGAATAGTGAATGAAGGTATAGGGGCCACATGCAGGGAGCTGCTGAAGCTACAGTACACTGCTTGGTGGCGCTTAAGCGCAAAATGGTCTTGCCGAGCACACAAAGTAAGTAGAAGAAGATACACCAAGGCAAGATGAATGTAGGATGAACTGGATGAATGGTCTTGGAGGTGAATGAATGGGCTGGAGGTGCTGCTTGAAATATCCATGTTTTTTGTCAGTTAACAAAGAAGCATGTGAAAGGTTTTGACAAGCGCATCTTCTGGCTTCATTTTTTTCCTGTGTGGCAAGCAAGTGTCAGAAGCATAAAAAGTTGCACATTGCCACCTTGTGTACTGGGATATTTCTGTTTTTCACTAAGCACCGTCAGCTCATCATCCGTAAAAAATTGCTTTGATATGACAGCGAAAAAACGCTAATGATATTCACCGCATTGTGTACAGTTTAAATAACAATGAGCAGAAGACACTATAAAAAATATTTGAAAAAGTTAATATTTTAATTTATTAATCCAATGTTTTAGTTTCTCTTGTATATTTTTCTCATTAGATCAGCTAACGCTTAACACTTAAGCTGTCATATGGTCATGTTACAACATGTCCCTCACATGTTACAATGTACCCCACCTACGGGGCATGTTGTTACATTCCACCTCCATTCTTTTGGGGTAAATAAAGAAACATGTGTACTCTGTAATTGTGAAAATGTGACATATTTGTACTAGACAAGTTGGATAAAAAGCTATACTCTGATCTATATGTGGATTTATGCAAACTTAGAAAGTCAAAAAGTGTTGTGCCCATCTGTTCTCTGAAGAAGCTGTTGCTGATGTTTGGGTCTATCTACTCACCTGAACGGCCAGACACAGTGTGTTGAGGACGATGAGCACAAACATGACATACTCAAAGCCAGTGGAGTTCACCACATACCAGAACTTGTACTGGTATGGGTTTTTAGGGATGTATCTCCTCAGCGGACGGGCTTTCAGAGCGTACTCCACACACTTGCGCTGTCAAAACACAAGAAAACTCACATCCTCATCTTTCATTCATATCTTATCTGCAATTATATCTGTATCAAGTTGCCGACCTGGTTCTTGTCCAGCTCACAGTTCTTGTACTCTTTCTCGCCCTGCTCCTGAAACGTGACAATGACAAAACCCACAAAAATGTTCATCATGAAGAAGGCGATGATGATAATGTAGATGATGAAGAAGATGGAGATCTCCACACGGTAGTTGTAAATGGGACCCATGTTTTCCTTGTTTGAGTCGATGGCTTTGTACAGCAGGCTGCAAAAGATAAAACACGTTCAGAGGACCAATGCATTTCAACAAAAGATGTGGGAAGTGATTCAGTGCCATAACTGTACACAATTAATACACTCAAGCATTCTTTCAAAAATGTGTACTTGTTATTAAAATACAGTATTTTATCTTTGAATATTAACTGCAGTTAAAAACATGCATTTACTTAAGAAGCTAACTTAAGATATAATAAATGTATAAATATTTTATTAGTCTTTTCTTAACAAGTAAAATATCTGCCATGGGGAATTTATTTTATTAAAAAAATTAAGATATTTTTACCCCATCACAGACATGTTTTCAGCAAACTAACAAACTATTGACACATATATGAGAAAAACATATATGACTCAATACCTTAAGTCATTTTGCTTTTCAAGTAACTGCATCTAAATTCAAGAATGTTTAGATATTAATACTAAAAACCGAGATGATATATATTTTTAGCAGTGTAATTTCATAATTACATGCACTGTCTACTTATATTGTGTACATTGTATATTAAGTGTACTGTACTGACAAGCATTTACAGTAAACTAATATATACTTCAATGTCAAAAAGTGTACTTAAGTATATCAAGAAATATATTTCTTAGAATCTTACTTAGATAATGGCATATAATGTTTGTTTGTTAACCTATTTAAAAAATAACAATTAGGAATAAAAGCTGTCAATCAGTACTTAGGATTTATCTTAGTCATATATTTTTAGCTCTTTTGTAGGTTTATTGTCTTATTTGTGAACATGTCTTATTTGTTCGAGTGTACCTGTATCTGTTTGCTTAGCTATAGTCTGGGGATAAATCTATCACCAGAAGTGAATCCTTTAGAGGCAATCATTTTTGAAAGATGTGAATATGTGTGTGGCAGGGGGTATTTGTGGGGTAAGGTACATAACTGTGTGTGTGTGTGTGTGTTATGGTCTTACGCGGGCCAGCCCTCAAACGTTGAGACGGTAAAGAGGGCCATCATAGCCGTCAGCACATTATCAAAGTTAAAGTCACTGTTGTACCAGATCCTCTCACGCATTTGTGGCAGTGCCGTCTCACCAATACTGTACACGATATACGTCCCTCTAGAAAGACAAAAAGACAGTAGAACACACCCGCACATACTGTGTCTTCGCTACAAAACACTTCATTCACTCACTTGCAGTCGTCTGGACTGGTCTTTGCATCATCACTACAGCGGTAGAACTTCCCCTGAGGACAAAACATTTTTATCACGTAAGAATGAAAGCTGCTCATTAAGTGCATTTGTTAAATGTGAAATCTAGCTTTGCTGGGGCACCTTAAACAGCTGCACACCGATACAAGCAAACATGAACTGAAGAAGTGTGGTGACAATCATGATGTTCCCGATTGTCCTGATGGCCACAAACACACACTGAACCACATGCTGCGTTGACAAAAGAGAGAGAAAAGTAAAAAGTTTGGTAACATGTTATTTTAAGGTGTCCATAATACAGAGTAATTACCTATTTAGTACTTAGTAGTAGCCGTTGTACTTACATAAAACAAAATGTACTTGTCTTTTAATTAAGTTATGGAACAGTTTGCAATAATGTAGATGTAACAGGCTGCTACTGTTACACATTTGTAACAGACAAGGAGTCTATTACACAGATACTTGTCACGGACGAGACGGGGAGCGTGCGAATCCAAATGCAGGGTTTCTTTAATGAGTAGACTCACGGGGAAAACAGACAGGCCGAAGTCAACAACGACAATGTAGCAGGCAAAAACAGAGACAGATCCAAAGTGCAAGCGGGGCGTCGAGCGATCTATGAACAGAGTCCTGAGGAGAAGGCGAGAATCCGGGAAGCAGGCAAAGTCGGCAGCGGGGAATCAACAAACAACAATACAGAGGGAGGTTAACGCTTGCAAGGATGGGACGAACCACGTACAATGATGAGTGCCGAACACAGGGATTTCTGGGGTATTTATACTGGAGATAACGACAAAGAGGGGTGGAGAACATATCAGTGACCATGACAACACATGAGGTTGGCGAAGACAAGAGTTCAGTGATATGAGTCCATGAGTGAAAACAGACACAAACACATACACAGTTCGTGGAGAGCTGGAGTGCCATCCAGAGCTGTGCTGGCACATCCAGCTGATCGATACAATACTTATGTAACCAAAAAATTGTCACATATGTGTTGCAGACTTTATACAACACATGTATAAAGTCTAGTACACAGACATAAAATAAAGTGTATAACGATTGTACTTAAGTGTACTTCATGTGTATGTATACTGTAAACCTTACCTAGTTTGATTTAACCCATTAGTACACAGCTTAAATACATGCAATACCTTTCTAATTACATTACAATTACAAAATATTACACACACATAAACTACTTAAAGTAAAGTGTATAAGATTGTACTTAAGTGTAAGTATCTGTGTAACAGACTCGGTGTGTAACATATGTGTAACAGTAGCATAATTACAAACTCTAATTACTGGCTGTTCCAGAACTTAGTTACATGATAAGTACATTTTATTTCATGTAAGTACAGCAGCTACTACTAAGTACCTAATTAGCTAATTACTCTGTGTTATGACACCTTAAAATAAAGTGTTACCAGAAGATTTGCTCATTTGTGCACTTTAAAATTAAAACGGTAACAGATTATGAGTTCTCATAATCTTTCTAAAAGAGTCGTGACATAAGAAAGTCTTTGTTATCTGTTACATTATTACCTTCAGCCATCTATAATGTCCAAAAGAACTCTGATTTACGTAAAACAGCTTTCACAGCTGCCACTTTTGTGACGTTTTTACACAGCACCTTTACACAGATCCTCTCAATCTTTTCTATCTGGTGAGCTATTACACTTGTGTCAAACAGAAACAGCGGTGCCTGACTTTGAGTCCTTTGGCTCTGTTGATGGCCCTCAGAGGTCGAAGCACACGCAGAATCCTTAAAATCTTCACCACTGAGATGGCCGACGATCTGCCGAACATGAGCACAGTGACTGACTTTAAATGTACAGAATAAAATAATTATCCAGCATTGCATGACGTGATATGTACGTACTGTATGCCGAAGGACAACAGAGAGACTCCGACCACCAGCAGATCCAGCAAATTAAAGTAATTTCTGCAGAAAGCTCCTTTATGAAGGAAAGCACCAAACGCAGTCATCTGATGAACACAACAAGAACGAGTGAACTAAACAGCTTGAAGCTAAAGGTTTACTTTCAAACTGTATTTACTGCATTTATAGTAAAAGAAAAATATAAACCAATAAAACTGAAATATAAAATCAAAAAAAAAAAACTAGCAAAGCACACCTTTATAAACTAAAACAGTTATATTGTGCAGAAGACAGGAGCCTTTACCTTCAACAAGATCTCCACTGTAAATATAGCAGTGAAGGCATAGTCAAAATAACCAAGAACCTGCACAGAGAACGCAACAACAAAAATTAAGTCAGTTCAAGTCTTTTATTTCTAACTTTATTTCTGCAGCTCATTCACAATCCACAAAGTTTCAAAGCATTAATATCTTAAAAGATGTTTAAGTGATCTTGATAGGAACCAGACTTATCCACTGGCATTACAATGTGCATATGTTAAATATTACCTAGTTATTACTATCTAGTTAACAGATCTGTTATTTTCAACATGGTGTTTAACTTGATTAAGGTTTATGCTATCTACATTATATCATGAGATTAGTGAAATGATTCTGAATCTGCATTTGAAGCGTGTTGTGAATTCCTGATCAGGAATAATTATTCCTGTGAATGTGAAAATAAGGATCCAGTTTAACCTTTTACACCCAGGGGCTATTTTGGGGAATTCCGCCTGCATTTGGTCTACAAAAATGGGGGGGGTAGTGATAATTTACATGTAAATAACTTTGTTACAGTAAAATAAATATACAAATTGATTCATATCTGTATAAAATAGAGATTCTAAGCTTTCAAATGGTACCACATATGGGGTGATTGGTGCATGCAAAGGGTTAAAAATTCAAGGCACTACTTGAATGTAATGTTGGATTACATTCAAGTTGTTTAACCGCTGGGTTTAAGAGGTTAAAGTGTACAATTAGATGTGCAAAATGTGTTAATACATTACATTTTTACAACAATATGTTTTAAATGTCTCCCATTGGATCGTGGAAAGGTCTACAAGCCCTATAAACACTGGCTGAACAAAGGGAATACAAAGTAAAAGTCATCGAAGTAGTCAAGTGATCAAAGATGGTGTGGGTATTGGGACAAACCCAAAAAGTGTCCACTGAATGGACATTTCAGAATCTAGCCAGATGCACTCATTTGGGTATTATATTCTTAATGTTTTGTAAATACCACATTCAAACGTAAATTAATTTCCTTTTATTTCGTGTAGGTTTTTTTTTTTTTGCCTACTATAAAGTAAGGAACTAGGCATATTTGGATGCAGACACTTTCTTTATAGTCATTCCCATTCCATTTGTTAACTTTACTTAACCTGAACAAACAATGAAGTTGTTTCCCGTTAGTTAATGCATAATTAATTGGACCGTACTGCATGTAAAGTGTTATGGAATGTGTCTTTATTTATAATTTTTCAAAATCCAGAAACCCTCTTAAGTAAGTTTTTAATGTGATCCCAGACTTTAGACTCCACCATACATAATGGAATTATTTCTTTAAGCCTAACACTTTGTTGTCATATGACGAAAAAGCTAAAGCATCTGTCCTGTCTAATTTTTCACCCATAACCTAATTGCAACAATGTGAGTTGTTTTGCTCTGAGGTTGCACACATTCCTGTGAGGACTGAGCGCTTCGTCTTCACATCTCTTCCCTCACAATGCTGCCCCTCATCAGATTAGCGTGTGCTGGAGCTGCTGCCACCCGCCCCCGGCTTCCCCTGATCTGACCCCGTTCCATCTCTCACAGGGAAAGCAGGACTCTCATGTGATTTCTTTCTCTCATTTTCTTAACAGTCATCAATGTGAATGCAAAGTGGACTCCCTGCTTTTACCATCACTTTACCATGAGCCCTGTTCATTTCTTTTTTTCTTTTCTGCCTGGACAACAACCAACTGCAATTATGCTTCTCTGAAAAATTTATAAAGCTTCTCGCTCGAGTCCTGATGGAGAGCTCTGCCATATGCAGTTTCTAAGCATGGCCCGAAGCAAGATATTACATACGTTTTGATGGTTTAACCATCCAAAAGTGACAAGAACATCTAAGACTGCAGCTTGTAAACAGTGCGTCCACCACAACATCATTCTATTTGTTGTGAAAATGCAGCGTCCCCTATGTTGGAGGGGTCAAGAGCAGAAGATAGTGCACATGATGGGCAAAAATTTCCTCAGAGGGAATCTCTCCTCGCTTTTTGCTATTCTCTTTTATTTTCTTTGATGTGTGTCTTCGGTCATTTGATACAATGTGTCTGTTCTCAGAAGCCGTTTTCAGAGATGGAAGTTTTTCAATTGCTTTCAAGTAGGAGAGCGAGATTGCCTTAGATATAACTGTACCAGTTCTGTCAGGTCTCTTATTAGGGCATTTGGTTTCAGAAAAGAATAGGGCAGAATACTGAACCGCCATATAGAGGGGCCTCCCAGGGGCCCGAAGCAGTGAGGCACCGTCTGTTTTGTTTGAAAAGTACATCCATAAAAAACAAATAGCCGAATGTGTAATGTGGCCCCTGAACTTGCACAATTGTTGTTTCATAATCATGCACAGTATGCATCAGATAAATGAAACAAAACACAACAGGATCTGTTCGTCACTTGCATAATTTTCACACATCCTCCAGCACAGGGGTCCAACATTGTTGCTAACATCAGCATGCTGTCATACTGTGATAAGATGACTAAGATGACTAAGAGAATGATTATTTATTTTTATTTTAAGTTTTTACTTTTAGTTGTAATCCCTGACGTCTGTGTCACAGGGATGAGATGTTGAGATGTTTCATGAGTTCATAATATTTATTTTATTAGCATCATGGGGAGGTACGGTGAGTAACATCACTACACTATTAAGATCTGTAACAACAAAGATTTGATTATTCGCTAAAAAAGAACAAACAAACAAAAATAATACATGAGTCATTCTTATTTGGCTAGGACTTACCAGCTGAGAGAATGTGATCTATCATATCACCTATGATTATAAAAGATGATGTGAATAAGTTACTCTATGTAACCATTCAGTTCACCTGAGATGCTATGGACATTTTAATATACAATTATAGTGGCATTAACATATAAATGACATTTAAATGAGGGTAATCAAATTTTAGACTTTAAAACTAGTTATTCGTGCCATCTTCTGCAGCCTTTGATTGATCTAGTTAATTTCACATTATCATATTGGGAAGGAAGAAAAGAAAATGAATATTGCATGTGTTTAAAACTTTTGGATAACACAAATTCACCACCAGGTTTTCTTTGCAGGCCTTTGAAGCTCGTCAGCACCGAGGACAGCGGCAAGGATTCAGGTCTGTAGTGTCGTCACAAGACTGGAAAACATGTGCTTCTAATGAGCTAACAGTTGCAATTTTCTTTCAGGGTAACTGATTCTAAAATATTCTGAGATGCTAATAGTTAAATCTTTATTTCATAAACAATTTAAAAATAAATAAAAAATACAAAAATAAAAATTTTATGAAAGCATCTGTCATATCTAAGCTGTTTTCGTTCAATTTTGAAATGTTTTGAGCATGTACTCCTATAAATAATGCATAATTAAATTGGACTGCCACATCATGTGTGGTCTTTCAAGGAGCTTTCACATTTGACCAGGAAACTTGCTATGTTTTAAGATAAATCTACACTACAGTCCAAAATATGTGCACAAGCTTAGAGATCCCATAACACTATTTACAGAGCACACAGACAAACCTATACACAGGTAAACAATATGTTTACATGCACACACAAACACATACATTATATATGGGTCAATGATTTGAATGATACTGACGTTTGATGATACAATGTTGTTAATTTCTGAATTAGAAGTCAGATACAAAATGCAAAGGTGTAACCATGATGTAGATTGTAAAACAAAATAAAACAAAACTTAAAAATACTGCTTAAATTCTAAAAAAAAAGATAAATATATCTTTCAATACAAAACAAGCATGGAAGCAGTTATTTTAAGCAAATGACATCAAAGTCATTGTGGTGTATAAATAACACGAAGAAAGACATTTTGTTTTTATGTGACAGGAAATCTGTGTGTCAGCATGATTTGTTTAGGTCAAATGAGGTCAGCCTAAGAAAACATGTTTTTCATGATTTTTATTTATTTCATTATTTCACTATTTTTTCTGCATTTATTCAACACGCAAGGGAAAAAAAGTAGCTTTTATTTCATGGTTCCAGCACTTTGCATTTTTAAGGCAATTGTGTATATGTTATACACAGAAATAAAAGGCAAAAATGTGCTTCACATGGTAACACCTAAACTAATAAATGAAAAAAAAAAAAAGTATATTTGAAATGACTAAATCAACCTAAAGTATGTGACCCGGGAGCACAAAACTAGTCACAAGGGTCAGTGCACATCATCTGAAATCATCTGTAACAAATCACATCATCTGAATCAAATCACAACAACTGAAAGGTTAAATAAGCGGTCCATTGCTGTATGATTTGTTAAGACAGGACAATATTTGGCTGAGATAAAACTATTTGAAAATCTGGAATCTTAGGATGCAAAAAATGAATAAATAAATATTTAGAAAATTGCCTCTAGACCAGGCCAAATTACATCATAACAGTAGGATATTTACAAAATTGATGGAACCTGATATTTTCTTAATATCCTAATGATTTTTGGTATTAACAAAAATCAATGCTTTTGACACAGACAATGTATTTTGGCTAGTGCTACTAATATAGGCCCATGCTAATTAAGCTGGTTTTGTGATTCAGGGTCACATATTAGGTTACACTAAGAAAACTAAATTTAAGGGTAAGGTCGGTTAGAAATAGCAATTTTAATGTAACATTTGCAGGTTACCACTTTTTACAGTGTATTATATTTTTAAAAGACTCCACCTCTTTGTTATCTCTTGACACTCTGAGACACTCTTTTATTTGTCATTGACCCATATAATATACATATGCGTGTGCATTTACGTGCGTGTAGAATGCTGACACATTATCTTTTTGAAAGCTTTTCTAAAGTCTCTATTGAAAATGGTATAAATTATGGGGTTCACAGAGCTGTTGCAGTAACCAATCCAGAAAAAGAGATTGAATAAAGAATCCGGTATTGTGCAACTTTCTCGGCATACGGCATGAAGGCTGTAAGTGAAGAAAAAAGGAAACCAGCAGAGCACGAACACCCCCATAACCACTGCCAGCACGAAGGTGAAGCGCTTCTCTCGCATCTGTGCCAGTTTTGACTTGGACAAAGACAGCTGACGCGCCTTCGGTTCCTGATCGAGCTCCGACGCGCGGCTACATGCCCATGACAGCCGTCCATTTTGCTTTGGACACGCTTGTGCCCCTTCCACCTTCCTGCTCTTGGCGAAGCGCGAGTTTCTTTGTTTGTTGGAGACGCTGCTCTCCTCCAGATCGATGTCGTCGAGTTCGCCTTTGCGCTCTCGGCTGCCTGAGCTGTGGCTGCTGGGGCTTTCCATCTCTGACTTGCCTTTACGCACAAAGCAGGTCTCGGATTGCGAAGGTTGTCGTTCCATCCCGTTCTTAGCCACGAACACGGTGGACGCGCGCTGTTTTGCCACCCTGTAGATCTTGCAGTACACCAAAATCATGATGAGACCAGGCGCAAAAAACGACACAATGCAAGAGGAGAGGATGTACCAGGTCTCATTGTTCAGCAAGCACTCCAGCTCGTCGTGTTTGGTCATGAGAAGCGGTGGGAAGGAAATCACAGCCGAAATGATCCACACCACCGTGATCATGAACTTTATTCTCCGCGGGGTTCTCTTTAGGTTGTAGCTGACCGCTTTAGTGACCGACCAGTAGCGGTCCAAACTTATGGCGCAGAGGTGCACAATGGATGACGTGCAGAAGAGCACGTCCAAAGCCAGGTAGAAGGCACACCAGGTGCTTCCGAAGAACCAGTAGCCCATCACTTCATTGGCTAGGGAGAATGGAATAACCAAAGTGGCCACCAAAATATCAGCAGACGCCAAAGAAACCAGAAAGAGGTTCTGTGGCGCACGCAGCGCGCGGCTGGTGAAAACGGCCACCACCACTAATACGTTCCCCACAATGGTCACCAAGATGATCACGGTAACCACGAGAATGATGAGCATAGCCGCGTACTGCGAATGCGGTGGGGCTCTCGGCGCGCTTGTGCCATTAGTATCCGCAGATGAGTTCAGCGATGGGATTGTGGCAGTAGTTAAATCCATTATGGGTACCTCTGGCGCTGATTGCCCATTTCCAGGTGTATTTTCATCCAAAACGAGCTTCGATTTCAAACTTGTAGCATCCAATCTGAAGCCCTGCGCGATCCGCCAAACACCCCACGCCAAACGTATCATACCAATGACGGTTTTCTAACTTTTAAAACTCCCTGGTGATTTGAATATCTTTTATCGATTTCAGCTGCCGATTTGATGGGGCAGTAGTGGACCACAGAGAGCCAAGACATGTTTTGGTTCCTATAGATGCGCGCGCGGAGACAGGCGACAGGGAATGTCTAGCGTTGAGCTTGAATCTTCGGTGCGCTCCAGCTTGTCGCGCTGAACAAATATGGGAGTGTTTGTGCCCGTTTCTCTCCTCCTCTCTCGCTCTCTTTACGAGGCGGAGGTGGACTGCTTGTGCTGTCAAAACTACACAAGCTCCCGAAGTGTGATTAATTAACAATAAAGCACTGTAGGATCCATAGGAAGTCGCATGTTATTAAAACTTTAATTAATAAGTCATGACTGTGCATGGTATATATAAATCAAAGCTTCATCCATTTGTTAAGAATTTAATAGCCTAGTGCTTTTTATAATTAGAGTTTAAGGAACTGTTGGCTGTGGTTGCCTGAACATTACTAAAACATAGTAATTTCAGGATAGATTAATATTTATCCAACATAAACATTTTTGTTATTATTAGATTACATTATTTGTCATTATTAGATTCTAGGTTCTTATACAGTCACTAGCATCTTATAACTGCCAATAACAACATTTATATGTAATGTGCATAACTGATAATACATAACACCAATAACTTGTATTATTATTGCTGGTTCCTTGCACAGTATAACCTCAGAACACTTTGATCATAATACAAAAATAATATATTTTCATATTTGCATCTCATGTATGGCTTTGCTAAAGTGGTAAACTTGCTAGTTAGTTCACCTGGTAGGCCAACACAGCCTCACAACCAATTTGTATGAATGCATACAATTTTGTTTGATTTGTCTATAAACCCCAAAGACGGGTAGGTTTAGGGGCGGGGTTAGGTGTAGGTCATTCGCACAAATGCATACAATTGGCAACTTGTAAAATACGTACGGTTTTGCTAAATTCTTGTGTGAGGTCGTACCAATTTGTACGAATTAGCCACTTTGTAAAATATGTACAAATTGCCGTGCGACTGGGTTGGGTTGGGTAGAACATTGTGTGTTTGAGACCCGTGATACATGTCACAATATACAAAAAACTTGATAAAAGCAAGCTAAAATTGCAAGGTTCCATTAATATTAACCTTCTAGAGCCACTCAGCAGACATTTACTTTCCTAAGAAATGTACAACAAACAACAATAAGCATTGCCAGATAAGTGAATTTGTTTTGGATAAAACTGAATGTACTTTTTGCACTACTCCGTGTTTCGAAATGTCAAAAAATGAATGTAATATCATTTTGCATGTGTCACGAAAAGGTTAAGTCAAAAAATAAAAAAATAAAAATGTGCTGAAAATTGACTTACCCTTAGGCCATCCAAAATGTGGATGAGTTTGTTTCTTCATCAGATACAAATTCTTAGACATTTACCACTACATCACTTGCTCACCAGTGCTTCTTCTATACAGTGAATGGGTGCCTTTTAATATACAATATAAGTTAATCCAGTAGTTCATTCATTATATTTTACATTAAATTAAATGTTATATATATATATATATATATATATATTTTTTTTTTTTTTACCATACATGGATAATAATATAACCTGTAGTTTACCAATTACCAGGTTTTTCTGTTATAATTACTAGCATTTTTCACAACATGTAATCTAGTGGCAGTTCCTGCTGATGTCAATTAGTCACTAATGCAATTCCCAGTGTGACGTGATAAATGCTATATATATTATGCCACATGCTTGCGCTTTGGGGTAATTTGGATGCTTCCTTTTGCCCCACATGCTTAAGCAACAAATATCATCGTTTATTTTTAGAGAAGAGATTTTTAACTTGCTATGCAATTATTAGGCCTGTATAGTGAATATAGTCATTTAAAGTGGTGTAAAGATTCAGTGACTATAGCTGAAAATAGCAAATTTAAAATGACAGGAACCAACTAATAATACATCTGAACTATACATCCTTATATATAACAACATTTTTGAGTGTAAAAGCAGAATTCATTGGCGTAGTTAACTGCTAACCTATAAGCTATACGTTTTCAACAAAGATAGTGACCCTTAATGACCTGTGATGTTGAATAATGTGAAATTAAATCAGCACTGAGGCATAATGACTTTTGGTATAGTGTCAAAATGAGAATGTTTGCAGAGCATGGGGCTGAATCATTTAATCGCATAAACCTAGCTGATTAAAATATGAATTGCTATTGTGTTCTATGATTATATATAGAGATTTAACTGTAATTTGCATTCATTTACTATTACACAATTTTGCGCAACAGATTGGCTAACTGATAAACTCTAATTATGAAGTCGAATCTTAAATATTTCTGTATTTCCATGTCACGCATACATTTTTCATCTCAAACCAATATTTTAATTCAACATTTCAATTTGTTTTTGAATCCCAGCTTTTTATTGTCATCTTAGAGCAGGGGTCACCAAGTTCGGTCCTGGAGGGCCGGTGTCCCTGCAGAGTTTAGCTCCAACCCTAATCAAACACCCCTGAAGCTGCTAATTAAGGTCTAACAAGGTATACTTGAAACTTCCAGGCAGGTGTATTGAGGCCAGTGAGAACTGAACTTTGCAGGACACAGGCCCTCCAGGATCAAGTTTGATGACCCCTGTCTTAGAGCTTTGTGCCCAATATTTTCAGGTCAGATGTTTTCAGTGAGAATGCTTTCGGAGTATTGTATTAAGGAGCTGATGAAGACAGTGTGTTTTCTTCCCCAGAGAAGATGCTTTCAACTTTCATATTGTTGGGAGAAAGGAAATAGTTTGAGGACACTGGTTTTTATTTACGTGCAAGTTATTGAAAATAACTCCAAATTTCCGTTCCATAACCCTGCTACAACATGCTTTCTGATGTGGAACGCTCTACACACACAATTGGCAATGATTTCAATAGGAGTTTAATATTTACGTGTTGCCAAGCTAATAGCACACTACTAGTAAGCTTAAAAAGAAACAGCTATATTTCATTAAGAATATTTCTAGTCAACATTTCTCTCACTTTTATACCATTTCATACCATTATTTTTTAAATAGTTTTTTATTGTTATTTTGTCACTGAATATGTCACAATACTTGGAATTTGATGATATACATACATAAGTTATAAACTGATTAAGGGAAAACCTTTTTAAAGTTTAGGGTACACTTTATTTTGATAGTCCACTTTAGACATTCTACTAACTATAAGTAACTTTATAATTACATGTGAACTAATTCTTATGAATTTGCAACTACATGTCTACTAACTCTCAGAGTAGACTGTTATGGTAGGTTTAAGTTTTGTATAATAAGTTATATACTTGTAAAGTTTCTGATAGTCAGTATTTTGTATGTTGTGGACCCATCAAAATAAATTGTTAGAAGATAATAAGCAGACAGTCTACTAATACTCTTATGACTGCTAGTTGACTTGTAATTGTAAAGTTACTTACTGTTTGTAGAATGTCTAAAGTGGACCATCGAAATAAAGTGTTAACAAATTTTACATTTGTAATTTTTTTCAGAGGTCTAAACTGAGTAAAATTACGCAATCTGATGCAGATGCTGATATTTATATGACCCAAAGGTGAAATTGTATATCCTTATGATATTTAAATGTTTTTACTCATGTTTTATATTTAATACTCACTAGGTTTATGGGGAGCAAAACATATAATGGAATGCATAGCAATAATGATCGAGAGATTTACACATACATAATTCATAAAGCCTGTTTTGTGATATTGCATACATTTCAATGTGAAAAAAAATATAGATAATCAAATGAACCTAAGCTAAGTCAGTCCCTTTAGTGTTCATCTTCAAATACAAACAATATAAATGTTTTTACATTTACTTTATAAAAATCAGTATTTTCACAGCAAAAACGACATCAGTAGACTGTATGTTTTCAGCAAAGTTTTAATTTAGGGGAAATTTGCATTTTGATGAAGTAGGCTTAGAGTTAAAAACCAAAAAAATAAAAAAAAATTTTGTCATCACCCCCATGTTTGTGCACACACACACACACACAAAACATTTCTCAATATTTCTCAAATCTCTTTTTTATGCTCACAACATCATGTCATTTATATCTGGATTGATCGACCCTTTATAGGGTTAGATCACCCAAAAATGAATATTCTTTCATTAATTACTCACCCTCATATTGTTCCAAACCCATAAGACCTTTGTTCATCTTTGGAACACAAATTAAGATATTTTTTATGATATCAGAGAAACATAGACAGCAATACAACTGAAATGATCCCAGCTCCAGAAACATAGTAAAAACACCACTAAAACAGTCCATGTGACATCAGTGGATCTACTTCAGTTTTGCCATGCTACAAAAATACATTTTTTGCCCAATAAAAACTAAACATAATTTAATTCTACCATTCTTCTCCCATGACTTACGTCTTCTGCCATATTTTATGATTTACCAATTCGTATGAATTTGTATGAAGGACCTACACCCAACCCCGCCCCTAAACCTTCTCATCACTGGGGTTTTGACAAATCATACAAAATCGTACAAGGTTGTATAAATTTGTATGAATAAGCATGAATTTTCCACCTCGTATAAATACATACGAATTGGTCGTGAGACTGTGTTGATTTTACTGGTGTTTTTACAAGGTTTCTGGATCTGGGATAATTTCATGTGTATTGAGGGTCGGATGGCTCTCTGATATCATCAAAAATATCTTAATTTGTGTTCCGAAGATGAAGGTCTTACAGGTTTGAAATGACATGAGGGTGAGCAATTAATGACAGAATTTTCATTTTCGGGTGAACTAACCCTTTAAGAATATATATATATATATATATATATATACTTAAGATGCCGTTTTGTAACCTATGTTGTCCTAAAATATTGCTTTTGCAGGCACATGAGAAAGATACTGTGTGATGCTATAAATGCTGTATTACTAATGTGAGCAATGGACTCACTCTTAGTGTTTGCTGGATAACCACTTCTCACTCTTAATAGCTCTTTAAGGGCAAATACTCTGGCTTCAAAGTGCTGATTGATACAATTACAAATTCATTTTAAGCCCTCTTAATTGTAATTCAGGGAAAATATTATGCAAGTTTACAATATACTTTGTGCTTGCATAATCAGAAACGAACACAAGGTTCCCAGTTTAATGAGTGGAGTGCACAGGGATCTGTTCATTTCATTATGTTGCTTTGTTCACAGAAGTTAGTTTTGCACTTATATCTCAGTCTAACAGATGTGTCAGTCCTGCTGCTTTCTGATGTGTGGCAACCTTCACTTTTCATGCTCTTTGCATGGCTCACATCTTGCAATCATGCAGGAGAACACAGAGTTTTCTGTGGAATATCCTCATGCTCAGAGGGTTGTGATGGTTTATGAACTCAGGGACACTGAACTCCCCCAGTGTGTGTAATGACTTGGTGGGTTTACCAGCATCACAGCTGTAGCTTTCTATGACGCCATCGGCACACATGTCTGGAGGAAAACTGATCCAATCCAAAGGTTTTACAAAATAATGCCTTGAACTGGTTTCCGTTCCAACCTCCTTTGGTTTTTGACCTTCAGCTAATGAGGCTCCTTACGTAAAGCTTCAAAGGGGGAGAAAAAAAATCTAATATAAATCAAACTATGATTTAGTTGTTCACTTGCGTTAATTATCTTCCCTTAAAGTGCTGTTTGGACTGATCACTGTCTTCATTTTTGTGTCCATGTCAAAGGAAATATCTATAAATCATTCAAAATAACGTGCTAAAATTAAAATAAAAAGATTATTTAGTTTCACATTGATTATTTGATAAAATCAATAAATTTACATATATATATATATAATTATATATATAATATATAAACTGTTTTGGGGCACCATTGACTTCCATAGCACTGTAGGAAGAAAATACTATGGAAAGTCAATGGTGACCAAAAGAGCCTGGTTACAAACTTTTTTCAAAATATCTTAGTGTTCGGCAGAACAAAGAAATTCATACAGGTTTGGAACTACTCGAGGGTGAGTAAATTATGAAAGAATTTTCATTTTTGGGTGAACTATTCTTTTAAGATCAAAAGTACAGAGGTATTAGCTGGTTACTGACAGATCAAATTAGCTTTTTTCAGCAATAGTCAATGAACCTCTATACCACTTTCGATGACTATATTCACTAGATTTACAAGCTTAATAAATGCGTAGTGTATGTGTGTGTTTGTTTCTGGAAGTAAAAATATTGGGTGATTAAAACTTATAATTAAGGCAGATGCAAAGAAGCTGACCATGTTAGATTTTTACATCAATAGATTTCCATTAAAAGGGTGGTAAAGCCTCCCAAAAGTTATGGCATGAACTATAAATCAATTTTTTTAGGCCTCTAAATTTTCAATTCATGAGAAAAAGCCAAAGTCATTTTCAAAGGTGAGCTGGTATATGAAAGTCTGAGTAATGGCAATTTGGTCTGAGGGCTATCAGTCCTTTCAGATTCAATGATTTGAGGTCTTGGCCATGTGATGGTACAAGATGATGCAAACCTGTGTGAGGAGTAATACCCCCAGAATGCATTAAATGGTCAGCTAGCCCATGTTTAATCAACAATGTATCCATGTGGCATCTGGTCTGTGTCAGTCTGTCACTCAATTTGCCCGACAAGGTCCAGAAGATGAGTAATGGGGCTTGTTGGAATTTGTCAAGGTGTGGAGGCTTTAGGGAAGCATCTATCATGGGTAGCCGGGTGGTTGTTGTCATGGTATATGTGTCCGCTAATGATGCAGCAACTGACACACGAGCAGACAGTCAATCAACTGCAATTCCACATGACAAGAGAGACCTACAAATGCTGGAAAAGGCTAAAAGCAACAGCCATTGTTCTCTGTGTTAAACATCCGACATAACATATTTAATAACCCATGCTGTTTCTCTGCCCGATGTCACCTACGTTGCTCAGTATAACTTGTAGACATACTTGGCCATTTATGTTGTTATGCAAAGAGGTAAATGTAATAATAACATTGCTCTTATTGCTAGAGACGTGCAAATCGGAGGTGAGAATGTGGGGGTGTGAGTGTGTGAGTGTGAGAATTGAACAGGGAGACACAACAATTGAAGAAAAAACAACCCTGTCTACCTTGAATTATTAAATGAGATGCAGAAAAGAAAATCTGTACGATCAGAGCTGTCACAGCTTCATGTCAAAGGTCAAAACTCGGCCCCTGTGACAAATTCCCATGCAGCTTGAAGGGTTCCCCCAGAGTCCTCTCTGTTCATGATTCAGATCCACAGGCGGTTTCTTTGTTCTTTGTTTGTTTGACTTCCACACCCAGCTCCTTTTTTATAAAAGAGAAACTGAGAGAAAAACAAAATTTAAAACCTGATAACTCACATTTACTTATAGCAAACAACATTCTCAGTGTCATTATTTTAATATTAGTGCTGGGCAATGATTAATCACAATTAATCACATCCAAAAAATATGTTTTTTGTGTATAATTATTATGTATACATATAAATACATAAATGCATATATATATCGGCGTAAACGCAGCGATTCTTATCGCGCGGTAAAAAAAAAAATATTGCCCTTAATCTATTCACAAAGTTGGGTTAGAGTCTATACTACTAGCTATTTATATATATATATATATATATATAAATTATATGAATATATACATGTAAACACGTTAATATTTTCTAAATGCTGTAGGTGTTTGTCTTAAACATACACAGTACTGTCTATAAACACATATATTATGTTCACAAAAACGTAATTGTTGCTCAGCACTAAGTAAGATTGGTTAAAGGTTCTTCCAATAAGATGACAAAAAATGTTGTAATATCGTTTTCACCAAACAAATATTAGATATTGATATGAGGGTTTTGATTGTCCTCACTTTTTTTTACTATCACCATCCCTTTGCAAGTGACTAATCAGAACCAGTCAGACCAATCAGTATTCCAGAGAGTCAGTAATAATGAATAAAACATGTACATAGGTGATTTATTGGCAAGTGTCGTTCAATGAAAAAAGTCACTCGTGTGTCATTTCATCAAAACAGCCAATAAAAGAGATTAGAAACATTAGAGATTTCTGCATTAGAGAATGTGTCTTCAGACTCCAATAAGCCAATTATAAACAAGAGATTTCAAACAGGGAGAGTCGCAGCAAACAATCATTAATCAGTTTGTTTGCTTTATTCTGTTTATTGTACTCTTTGTATAGCACTGTATGTTGAGTCCCAGAACAGCCAAAATAGGCTTATTAACATAAAGTCAACATAGTCCTCTTTATGACTCAATTACACTTCATTCACCAATGAATATGAATCAAAAGTGAATACGAAATATGATATGGTCAGAAGACTACATGCCATACCATGAGCATCACTGCAAGCGCATGATGAAAGATTTCCTTTCCTTTTTCCCTTGACCTTCAGTTCTTACTCATTAGAGATGGGAAATGATGACATTACCAGACCCCTTTCCTACTGTGCTGAGATAATTATCAAGTGTTTGATTTATATAACCTGAGGCGTTCGATTTCTTGAAGCACTAATAATGCTGACACTTGCATGCTATTGAAAGCCATTCAATAGCTTTTGGCAAGGATGTCTCAATCATAGTCATTTAAATGAATCCTACAGTTCAAAGCATTAAGTGACTGTATTGGAGAGCTTTTTGGCACACATCTGCAAAGGCAGCGGAAGTGGGAGCAAGATGATGGAACATTTGACAAGCGCAACCCTTGCAACACTCAGATAAGTGAATGCAGCAAAAGCATCTGTCAGATTTCAATGCGAACGCTGCTAAATGAGGATGCTGCTTAAGATGACGCTTTGGAATTTATTAAGGTGCTAATTGGATGATGTGGATTCAATTAAGCAAATGTGCATGATAAAGAAATGTTTACATCTCTGATTTGTTTTGAATTACAGATATGTAACAGTTGGGGCTTGGTAAAATATATAATAGAAAATAAAATACAGAGCTTGTATTATCAGATCATTGCCACTTGAGACTGTGTGTTCGTTTTTGTTATAAAAAACTCCTAATAAAACTGTCTCGGATTGTTTTATCATGTGTTTTATTCATGTTTGCTATGTTTCAATGTTTTTTTTTTTAAGACCTTTTTTGTGTATAGATTTAATTTTCTCAGAATAGAGAATAAAATGTAAAATTTCATCATAAACAGATGACTATTTACAATGTACAACTATAAATCGAATCAATCTGAGAGCAGCAAGCAAAATCTGTTTTAATATGCATTGTGTAAATAAAAATAATAATTGCATTAATTTCCGCATTTCATTACACTGATTATTTTTTTGTTGAATTGGTTACCAAGGAGACAAGCAGTGAAGTGCTTAAGATTAAATGTGAGACTTATGATGTGTAAAGAAATCAAAGGAAAACCAATATCACTTGAAGGAAATTATACTGCGTGTCATTTCCAAACAAGGTATAATTTTGACAAATTATGCAAAGAGCAGTAAAACATTGTTTAATTGTGTGTATTTAGGATGCTCTACATGCTTGCTTTGAAATTACCTCTAGCAAGACAAAGGAGGTTAAGGGGTTTGAAGTGTTGTGGAAATTAGACTTTCAGACAATAAAATGGCATAATTCTTATGGAAAGACTACAAGATCAGAATTTAACTTAAATGTTTGATTTACACTAAAGTATTTATGTAAAAGCCATGGTTATGCTTGCATTTCATTTCAGTTTTGGATGTTTTTTGTTATCCTGAATGTGATTTCTGTAAACAAAAGGTATGTATAATATCAAGGTATCTTTAAGGCCACAGCCTGACCTCAAGCGCTCAGACCTATTGATGTTCTATCATGAAAGGTTTAGCTCTGGTTACATGTATGATGATGTGGAAGATGTCAGGGATGAAACTATATTTAGCCCTCAGCGGGTGGGAGTGTGTTTGTGCTTTAGCAGGATTATTGCTTGACAGTTTCAGTATTGTCACCAAATCTTTACATCCCACATTTCAAGCACAGTTTATTGTAAAAGGCTGTATTCCTTCTACATGTCCGTGGTGAATTGGGTTAGATATTATATAAATTTATTAGCACCTATACATGATTTTCATCCGTTTTTATCAGTTAGTTAGGCTTGTGTTTGATAATGCACAAAAAGATTTGTCTGGCATAATTCCTCATGTTGTAGTACATGTAGTAATTTTATTATCAATATGTCATTTTTATTGAATTTTTGTTTGTATGCTTGTGGTTTATGAATGAATTCATTATAGATACACCCACTTAAGATGTTTTTTTTCTCTCTCTCAGCATCTGTTACGATTATGATTTATGAAAATATGAAAACAATTCAATATGACAGCTTCACAACTTGAAAAATATTATAAAAAACGTCAAATTAACCATAATTCCACTATTATACATCTAATGATAGCTTTCTAAGTTATGCAAATGTTCTGTATCGCTAGGTGAGCTACTTACACAGATATTTAAGAAACAACAACAAAAACAAAACGTCCTGAAAATTAAGCAAATTAAGAATTAAAGGTACAACATGATGCCATGTGACAATAATGCAGCAACATTGTAATCTTATTTTATTCAGCTACTTAAAAACGAAAAAGAAAAGAAGACATGTCGTATACAGTGGATACAGTAGACTACGATCTAGTCAGTTTTGAACAGAGCCCAGTATTGATGTAAAGCTCTATAATGCCATCCAGTGGCCAGTCAAATGTACTTCAGCTCATAAACGCATTTATAACTATAAATCGTTTTAAAATGTTTAATTTTCTTTTCTTTGAACCAAACTGGAAATACAGCTTTTTTTCACAATAAACATTATCCTATGTGGGTAATAAAATCTACTGGGAAGCCATGGGCCTATATAATAAAATCAACAAAAATGAATAAGTAATAAAAATGAAATCATTCACGTATTTTGTATATCGTCTGATTTTCAAGTTTAAAGAAACTTTGAAGCAATAAAAAGCAAAGCAGAACTATCAGTGACTATATAACTTAATTTCTCATTTATAACACAAACCCGATTCCCATCGTTCATCAGTTGTGATTACTGTTATCACTACATAATGATCTATAGCGCGTTTATTTTAAAATTGCATCTTTGTTTTACTCGTCAACATTCGCGAAATTGACCTATTTTTGTGACTCCCATTTTTGGCCTGCCTCGCTGGCGTAAACAGTGTGGAGGCGTCAAGTATACAGGCGGACCAATCAGAGCGCTTGTTTCAAGAGCAGCCAATCAGGGGGGCGCTTCTTATCGCGCCCTGAAACTCTCACGGCCGCCATGATGCTTGTTTGCCTTCAGTGAGAAAGAGCAGTGGATCAGAAACAAAGGAAACGCGCACTCGTCTTTGTGAACTGGTATGAGCTTACAGGTAAAGCTAATACGGGTTTGGGGGCATTTTCAAATGTATCTAGTGGTATGCAAGCAACGGCATATGTTTTCCTTTATATTGCTGTGCTTTTCGGGTTGGTCTAGTTTTGTAACGTAAATGTATAATCGCATGTTAGCCAGTTAGCCCATGAGCTAATTTGCTTAATCTGAACATGGAGGAAATGATAGGTTGATTAGATTTGGATCATTTAACTTGTTTTAGCTGCGTGTGTGGGCGCTTTAAAATCTATGATAGATAGAATTTAGCAACCAAGCGATTTTGAATGTAGAGATCTATGTTGTTGGTTATGTAAGCAGCCTGCTGTGTCCGTAGGGAAGCTACATTGGCTACTACCACAAGCGTCTTCTTTATTTATGAACACCCTAAAACTTCATGGGTTACTTCAGAAGGTTCCAGGCGTTTAATAACGAACAAATAAACTTGCAAAGTAAATCCATGGATATCTCGAGAGGCTCCCTCCAGCAAACGGTTAACGCTCACATTGTAGGGGGTCCGATCAAACTAATTCACTTCAGTAGTTAGACGGCGAATCTGTGGCAAGTACATATTACGATCTAAAGCCAATTCATTTTCTAATTGCTTGTTCTTAATTGACTCATTAAGACGCCTTGCATGTTACCGTTTTCTCAGTGAATTTGACTCGCGCAGCTAGCAGTAATAGCTCTGTAACGTGGCTCTGGGAAATAAACACGAGGTGGTGGTGTTTTTGTTTGGGTTCCGTTGCACAGCGATGATGAAAGACAAAAAACGAACCGCATCTGGCCCGTTGGTTAACTGATTAGTTAGCGATTAACACTATACTTATGTGACGTTAATGGAAATATACTGGCGCAGTGTTTTTTATTTGGAGTGAAGTTAGCGAGGACTAAAGCTGCACCTTTGTTTCTTGGGATTAGTAATATGAACTGACTTCCTGTTTGCGCCATGACCAACAAGTTTAGAAGTGATTTTAAATGAAATTTATTTCTATAAAGTCGCCCTTTGCCTAAAAAGTCCAGCTAACTTACTCGACAACGCTGAAAGTTTGCAACTGCTAACGCTGGTTGGTAATTTCTTACAAAACTTTACCACTAGTTGTCATATTTAGCCTTTCCATTTTGTCGAGTGCTAATTAACGTTAAGGTTAGTGATTCACGGTTTTGTGGTTCGTTTTAATTGAAAGCAGCTTTATGTAAATTTGAGAAGCGTGGTGACGTTGAGCTGAGCGCGAGAATCTCTATTTGTCACACGCGTAATGGAAAAATCCCCTCAGCTATTGATCCTGGAATTGCTTTTGTGTGTGCTCTCACTCCTGCTCCCTCGCCCTCTGAGGGTTTTCAATGTCTTCCTGCCATATAAAACCACATCATGTGTATAACGTGCATGCTGTACATTTCCTGTAACTGTGTTCTAGTGATAGTGATTGTTGTTTGTGTTTCAGTATTACAGGGATGCCCAAGGAAAAATATGATCCGCCTGACCCAAGGCGGATGTACACAATAATGTCCAGTGAGGAGGCGGCTAATGGGAAGAAGTCATATTGGGCAGAGCTGGAGATTATTGGTAATGTTTGGGGTCTCAAGGGGGCCAATTCACTCAGTTTGTGTAAAGTTGGCATGAATAGAAAATTAACTTGATTTTCTTAATGCATGTTATAGGTTTGATGGTGAATAATTAAGCTGTGCTTTTTTTTTACCTAGTTGTTTTTAATTAAAACTGTTTATGCATAACTGGAAATTCCAGTGAAAATGCCAGATTCTTTCTAGTGACACATACAGGAGTTCTCCAATCATTTAGTCGGGTTAAACCCACCCACAAGATCACATTCACCTGCCTCAACTTTTGAGCGTGACGCCTGTATAGCCGATGAATAGAAACAAGTGTCCTGTATTTTTATATATATTTTTCTCTGTTACACTGATATTTGCTACAATATGGAAGAAAAGCAGTGTTGTTGATTGTTTCATGACTTTCAGTGCTCAGTTATTCCAATGGAAAATGTTAGTGTTACTAATTAATCAAAATGTAGTAATTTGCTCCACCTTTAACCACTTTTGGTTCTAGCTGAGTTGACATTGTTGGCATATGTTATGCAATAGCCAAAGAGCTTTTTGCACTTGTTTACACTGTTGTAGTCGTTAGTGTTTTAAATCTTTTATTTTGGAGTTTTATTTTGTTGCCGATACCGTTTTATAGGGCTGCAAAAAATTATCAAGTTAAAATCTATGAATTTTATATATATATATATATATTAGTTGTTTTGTGAGAGCAGTGAATGTGAAGGCACTAATGTGATTAGATATAATTTATCTGTTCAGATAGTACATTTCTCGCTTACCAAGTTAATGTTTGCTCTAGTTTTTAATTTAATGTTTACTTTTATATAGCACAATTGAATCTCACGAGAATTTACCTTTTGACTACCTTTTTAAAGTTGCTATTGATTATGCCTACTTGCTAAATAGTGGGAGAAAACCGTAATGAAGAGTAGTATGTTTGAAACCTCAGAATTCATAAAAGTGTAGATCCCCGGATGTCCTACTGCTTCAGCTCGGATTCTGTAGTGTGCTTCAGATGGACACTATTCTATCCGAGGAGGCCATGGGAGAGGATTTTGTTTGCATGCAATCTGTAGCATAGCCTACAAGAATGCATTAATCAATTTATTAAGCCTGCAATTTATACTTTATTTGGAAGATAACATTAGACAACATCAATATTGAATTACTTTATATATATATCCACATGCTAAGTTTTAGACTCTAAATGTTTTTAAATGTGGTTTGTGTGCTTAAGCATTCAACTTGCTGTTCATGCGCTTTTCTCTTTGCAGGTAAAGTGAGGAGTTTAAGTACAGCATTATGGTCTCTTACCCACCTCACTGCTCTTCATATCAGTGATAACTCCCTTTCACGAATCCCGCCCGACATTGCCAAACTACACAACTTGGTGTACCTGGACCTCTCGTCCAACAAGATCAGGAGCCTGCCCGCCGAGCTAGGCAACTTGGTTAATCTCAGGTGAGAAGCTAATTTTCTGTTTATTTGCAGACTGTAAATTGCACTGCTTGAAACCAGACAATGAAACCACCATAAAGATTAGATATTTGTAAGGCATATGGATGAGACTATTGTGGTAGCTTGCAGAGATTTATTTGTTGTTCTTTTTAACCCCATGCTTGCTTTTGCAAGTCTTTAAGCCTCCAGGCTTTAATTAGGTCCTATATTCTTCAGAGGTAATGTTGGCATTCAGGGGCAGTGCTCTGATAACACCACCGTTCTCATATGTGGGTGACACAGTGGTTTGCTCTGAATCAATTTCATTTGTCACAGGTTGAAATATGTTGCCACTTCTCTGGTAGTGTGATTACTGCTGCTTGGGACAGTTATAAATCATATTCTGGGAGCAGCTGAAATGCCACTGTATTAGGTACCTTATAAAAGTGGTTGGGATTTCATCCAACTGCTGAAATGCACCAGGCTACAGTAGGTTTTATGCAGCGGGGCGGCTCAAAGGCTAGTAGAGGACGTTCAGTTTTATATAGCATTTTGGTTTTCATGCAATATTTGGTTCTTGTGTGTTTTTGTGCTTATTGCTGTATGATTATCACTGTTTTTATGGCTTGCAAATTTTTGTCTTTTTGTTTCACAGGGAACTGCTTTTAAATAACAACCAGTTACGAGTTCTGCCTTTTGAGCTTGGAAAACTGTTTCAGTTACAAACGTTGGGTTTGAAAGGTACTACTTCCTTTTATAACCCATACAACTGTAGTTTTGCAGGCCCAGGTGGACGTTATGAAAGATTTAGCTTTTTCTGGTTTTAGAATTTATGGTTTTAAAAAAAGTTTACAAACTTTTATCTAAGTGGATTAGTTCTATTAGTAGCGGAAAATCATAATCTAATTGGTCAATATCTAAACTGTGCAGAGCTTTTCTTCTGGTGTGGATTCCATGTGGGCCTAGTAATGGCAATAATGGCACTTTTAGAAAGGAATTTGAATTGTTGGCAATTTTTGTTTGCTTGAAGTGATGTAATAGTTATTTGAGCGTTTCTATTTTTAAAGGACATATTTATAAAATTATTTAGGCTTTTTTTTTTTTTTTTTTTTTTTTTAATTAAAATCATTTTAATATCCCAGTTGTTGGACAATTTATTAAAGATTTTTGGATTTATTTTTTTTTCCCTCTTGGATTCACAAATAGGTAGTGTTAGGATTGGCGATGACATTTTTGAAAGATCCAGAATTAAATTAGATTTTTGCAGTGGTCTATGAACTCAGTCGGACTTCACGCTTCATGTTTGGTTGTGTCCTGTAGGAAACCCACTTGCACAAGATATCTTGAACCTCTACCAAGAGCCTGATGGGACACGTCGGCTCCTCAACTACCTGCTGGACAATCTCGCAGGCACCAAACGTAGTGAGTCAATCCTTGTACAACTGCCCCGCTTGTGTGGCAAGCTCTGAAAAGCGTCTATTCTTGTACATGCTCTTTACAAACAGATTAATTTAATGCAATGAAATGAGTCATGGCATTGTTGTCTGATTGAACTTTTTTTTTTTTTATTCTCTTTGAATTACTGTGAAGATAATTACTATGTTCTTGAAGGGCAATGCCGCGGTCAGACCATTTCCATTGAGTTACTGCTCAGTTTTTACTGAAAGGTTCACTCACTGATTGTATGCATTTTAATTTTTTCACCTTAGTACCTATTGAACAGCCACCACCTCGCTCATGGATACCACTGCAGGAGCACGACAGAACACGGCCAGCAGGTGAGGCACTTTCACTTCAGTTTACATTGTTACACAGGCCATCACTGCACCATTTACTCACTTCTCTAACCCAGGTGCAGCAGTTATGGGGTTATTTTTGTGTCTTTATTATTCAAACAAAACTTCAAACACTTTTCATCGCGAAACCAAGTTTTGCTCTCCTTTCTGCTTTCTTTTTTTGCAAGTCTAAAATTTTTGTTTGCGAGTTAAAAAGTTTTGCTTGCGAGTAAGCTGTATCTCAGTGGGCGGTCTCTACCTAC
>JAUCMU010000046.1:10298166-10311617 GCA_032275025.1 Enteromius treurensis | reverse complement strand
ACAGACAGACAGACAGACAGACAGACAGACAGACAGACAGATAGATAGATAGATAGATAGATAGATAGATAGATAGACGATAGATATGGACAACACGAAAGATAGACAGACAGACAGACAGACAGACAGACTCCACAATAGACTGTTGTCACTCTGCAATTTTGCTGCCATGAAACTTAAGTTCTTTACAGGTTAGGTTTATCCTTGGATAGACTTCATTAGTTTTGAAGTTTCATTTCAAGGTTTGGGCCATAGGGAATCTTTCTAAATTCTCTCTGTGAGTCTGTATCTTGGTTATAGCAATGATCGCTGCTAAAAAAAAAAATGTTTCCAGCCCCAATCTCTTGGGACGGCCACTTTTTGAGGTATGATCGCTTTAGTATTCGCTTGGCTTTACACTGAGGGCCTTAATGCTGATCCTAAAACCCCATTTTAAATTATCTGGTCCACTGCCAGCACAGTCATTTTTACCTAATACACATCTATGCCTGGGACTGTCTATCCCAAGGAGGACTATAATTCCTAATTTCATCAGGTTTTGTCACTCTAAGGATACTGTGAGCTCCATCTGCTTATTTGGCCCTGTATTATTAGAAAACAAATTTACTAATACTAATATTAGGCCAATATCAGTCTGATAAGTTACTGATAAGTTGGATATGCTACAGAACTATCAATATTCTGAATAATCATTCGACCTTTTAACCAATAGCAAAAGTTAAAGGTCAATTTCAATTACAGTAAATGCAAGTCAACACTTTTTTGAACACAGAATGTAATAATTTAAGTCTCACTTAATTAAACATGATGCAAGCAAAGTATGCAAAAAACAATTGTACTTCTTGAAAGGTATGATTGAAATATCACACTGAGACAACCTTGCCTCTCTAAACAATATAAAAGTGGACATGAGCCACAGACAGATAACCAATAAAAATCCTGTCAATCATATTGCACGTTAACAGCAATCCATATATGGGATTTGGAAGCAATATATTATTTGGAGATCTGTTAGGAATGTTTGCAATTTCATATGTTTTTACAGTGGCATACATAACCAAGCTTTCTAAAAATAATAGAAATAGGAAAACAAGGAAACTAAAGAGCGACAGAGCAATAAAAAAAAAAGAAGCAAAAATGAGAGTAAACACTGGCAATACATTTGATCGCTGGAGGGAGCTGAGAGTTTCAAAGTGTATGAAAATGGATGCCAAGTTCACTTTGCTTCTGCTTGACTGATAAAATACCTGAGGGCAGAAAGGTCAGGTCTAGTTCTGGTTTATTTACAGTTCTTTTATAGAGATGATGTCATTTAGCAAAGATGTTTGTGAGTAAGCAATTTAAGAAAAAAATGGGTTAAATTGAATTTTAGGTTTTACAGTTAAATTTACAGTTAAATACCGTAATTCCATTAATTGATATATTAATATACCGACCAATTAAAGCGCTGAAATCTGTTATGAGAATCATAGAGAGACACATTTAACTGAAAGATGTTTATGGGTTTTCCCTGTACATTTTACTGGAATTCGGGAACTCTTAAAATCACGGTCATCTTCTACAGTGTACATTTATTTGGACCTTTTTTAATGTTCAATGACACCCAAACAATTCATTCAACGATAACATTTTCCGAAACCCCTCCAATGATTGGTCAATTTAATGTAAAGCAGTGTTTGTGACCTTTTAACACTCCAAAAGAGGCACCTAGTGGCAAAGCATTAATTAGCATTTTTCTTCAGAACTTGAAAATCAAGTAATCCCAAGGTCTGTACGTGCAACAAGTGGGCAGGCAATATGCCAATGTTTTGTGTTGATGTCAACATACAATAACTTTACACATGGTGTACTTTCAGATTTAAAATTGTTTAGGACGTTTTCATTCACTTGAGCTATGTTACACACTGCATGAAAGGTCATTTTCAAAAATCCATAATAGGGGTACTTTAAAAATTTTAAGTCATTTAAAATGACAAGATTAAAGGTATTTCACTATTGAATTCAGAGACGTCATTGTCCAGCTCAGAACAGTTTAAGTACTGTGCAATCAAATCGCTGGAAATTAAGTATTGGTTAATATTTTGACTATAAAGGTTGTAGGTCACTTGGTACAACATCTGGTGTCAAGTTTATGGTGTGCTCAACAAGCATGATGTCAATCCTAATGTGAAGCATGTGGCCTGAACAAAACTTCTTGTGTAAAATGCTTCTCTTGAGTTAGAAATATATTTTATTTTTCAATTAAGACGTCACATATTTTTTATGCCATTTTTATTGTTAGGTTTACAATTTTGTTTTCTCAAAAAGACATTTGATGCCTGTGGTTGGTAAAGTAATTAAAATGGTTGAACACTTGTATAATGTTATAAATGTAGTTTGAAGTTATGTTACTAGCCAAAAATAGATTTTGTTCCATGGAAAATGGAAGCTCATGGTCCTCTGCTTTTCGTCCTCTTAGGCTCATAAATTGTTAAGTGGATTTCGTAAATTAATAAATCAAGTGTCCTGAGGTTCTGAATGAGTTACCGGTAATACATGTGCATCTTTGTGTTTCGGGATTTCATATTTTACCAACAGATTTCAGATGTTGTTATTTGAAGTTCAAAGACATGCTGGTTATCAAATACATGTAGAACCATTTATGCAATGATATTTCCAAGCATTATTTCAAGCAGTGCGTTCTTTTGAGAGGAATGGAAGAAGATAAGAAGTTAAGACAGTTTATAGAGAACACATACTGTAGAGCTAGAGCTATCAAAACCCGGAAGACTAATTCATAACACTTTCCTATGGGGATTTATAATGTTTTTTTTTATTATTATTATAAAAAGGTATTATAAAAAGTAAGGCAAGTATTTGTTTTGCCTACATTCATATCCCAAACATTCTTATGTAATTACATATTTGTCACAATAGGTTCTGTTGTCAATTACCACACTCATCACGCTATAAAACCAAACATCACACAGCACTCCTGGTCCAAGCTCGTTGATGCAACAAGTGGACTCATTGTTGGATATCGCTACTACTAACTCATTAACATGATACTTACCTGTACGTTTTCCTGTGTGCTCCTAGATCTGTGTGTTTCCTCCAGGCTCCATCGGATTCCCTTGCTGTGTCTCCTCATCTCCAAAGTGTGATGTGTGGTTGTGGTGTCTCCATTGTCTGACTGTCCTCCGTCAACCTCATGAGTTTTGATATTGTGTCTGCAGCAGAGCACTGGTCAAATTCGGTCACCGTTCACATGTATATCTACAGTAGATATCCACAGATGATTTTCATAAGATTTAGTTAATCATTTATGTTAGATAATATTCAAAATATATTTTGATAAAGCTGCTATGAAAATAAGAGCACCTTAGCAAATTGCTCTTATCTTCTAATGAAAGGAGAAAACAGATTAAAAACATTTTCAACTGCGAAACATTATTCCATTTCCATGGGAATTGTATGGTGACCGGTAGGGGACATCTTCAGTTCACTTATCTTGTTGTGGCCACGAGATATTAACTCGTGGGAACGTGATATTATATATTATGGCCTCGAGATGCTGGTGAGTAAACAAACCTGCGTGACCACGGCAACCCGGGATTATCAGAGGGATGGATTCGGTATTATTTCATTTTAAATGTATATTAATTATTAAACAAATGATTGTATCATAAAAAAATATTTTATATTCTTTATGTTTTGTTAAAAGCGTTATATAAATAAAGATTTTTTTATTTATTATATAAATTGTTATATTTCAAACAATGTAGGCTAAACATAATTTATATTAAGTATATAAACAAATAAATAAATATTAGATTAATATTAAATGTCCATTAACACAATGTCTTTGTAATAATTATCAGCATCATCATCAACAACATCAACACCCCCCTTTTTTTTTCATTTTGATCTTTTTACATAACTTTCTGACTTTATAATATTCAACAATATATAATACAAATATAATGTAATACATAAATATAATATGTAATACAATGTAGCTTAATAAAGCTATGATTATGACGACTGGAATTCAAAATGTTCTTTTATATAAATATATTAAATATGTATTATTTCTTTCTGTAAATTAATAATTATTAATATAGTCTAATGGCTAGTGCAGCCGTTGAATCATCTTTTTCATTGAGGAATGAATCATTCACACATTTTTATTTGCAAATGAAAACCCAACACGGTTATTTATCATCACTTACGGTCATAAACAGTCTACAATCATAAAGGACACTAGCAATAACTATACAAAACGTTAATTAGGTATACACCTATACTCCGGAAATAAACATATGAAAGAAATATAAAAATATTGCCCTAAAAAGTTAATATAATAGAAGATTAAACAAATTGAATATACAAATAGTAAATGAATTGTTAAATGTAATAAAAATGTTTTAAACATCTGTGGTCATGCAGGTTTGTTTATGAAATTGGTGTTTTATTTTTACAACTGGCTGCACAATGTTGTGGTATGTTGGAAACTCTAGAAATCTATAGGAAGGCATAAAAAGAATGGTTCACAAAAAATTACATTTTCTTTTACTCACCCTCAGGCCAAGATGTAGGTGTCTTCTTCTTCAATAGCACAGGAAAGGTGGCTAATATTATGGTAATTCATAAAAGGCAAGCCCACATGGCTACCATCACTTTCAGAGTAAAAAAAAGCATTTAGTGACACCACAAAATTTAAACATGATAATCTCTTAGGAAGCTAAACAATTACTTACTGTTAAAATGCTGTCCCTTCATTGCACTTCAAATTTTGTTGTTTGATGTTTGTTTTTTAAATAACTATGTTTCTTCTTAGTTTTTTTTTTTCTTTTCTTATTATTTATGTTTACTAGGGTTACATGTTACATGTAATGTTGTTAAATTAATTTTTATTGCATATTACCATGATGGTGATTAGTGTTTGTGAATATGTTTCTATATATGTTCATATTAAAAGCTTGAGATGGGCTTTGTTTTATCATGTGACTTTCTCATCACCATCTGCATTTAGTGCTTATCAGTGTATTCCAGTACTTTAATAGGTTGGTATATTATCATTATATCTGTCAATGAAATTACGGTATTTAACTGTAAATTTAAGTTAAAATTGTAAACCCTAAAACATTGTCACTGTATTTTTTTACTGTCGAATATCGGCAAACACAGCTGCCATTTTTTTACCGTACATTTTACTGATTTTTTTTTTTTTTTATGGATTATAATTTCGTAAATAATGCTCAATTTGTTGCACAGACCATCATTTAGCTTCATAAGACCTAGACATATCGTCAGGAGACATGAACATTGATTTTGTGGAACATGCATTTACGCTTTTTGACTTGTATTTTGTGAATCACCAGGGACAGTGAATTCCGTTAAAAATATTCAAAACAGTTCTAATGAAAATTACATGGATCTTGGATGGCCTGAGGTTGAGTAAGTTAACAGCAGTTTCCCATTCATAGATGAACTATTGCTTATTAACTTACAGAAAACGATTAAAAGCCACACTATTCTTATTTTGATTACATTGGTTGTTTAAGTCCTTCACTGTCTTGTATCCCAGTCGCAGATTGCATTGTTATTTTCAGTGGTCATGCAAATATCAGTGCTCCAAGAGAAGTGCTACTACACACACACACACGCTAACACTCGCAGATGAGTCCTGACTGCAGTCACCTCAGTGAGGTTGATTTGACGTAAATGTTTGCAGACAGCTCCCAAATGCATCCTCTTCACTCACAGTGTCACCTGCTTTCTTTCCCTTTTTGCTAAAAGCAGAAAAGTTCATTTTGCAGAGAACCCCCGTCGCTCTTTTCACCTAACAAACCTCATTGATTACTTGTCACCTCGTAGGTTGCTTCCTTACTTTTGTCACTTCATATTCTCCCCATCATCCATCTGAGGCTCACAAGGACCTGTGCAACGTCAAAGAGTTATTTAAGCGAACCCCCTCAATTGAGTTGTTGATGAAGCCACGCTCTGAGGTGCGAGATTTAGAGGCCTGAAGCTAAACCGCAGCATCTAGAGCTAGGGAGAGGCGTTTGTCTCTGCCACAGTGTCGGCGGGACATCAAGGACACTGATGTTTGTTAGCGGGGGAGCAAGGCTCAGCTGGAGGTGCTGGTACAGGTAGGATGAGGAGATGCAGGGTGACAGCAGTTCCAGGTAGCTGCCGATGCTGAATCCGTGGGGAAATGCTGAGCTCAGCAGTCTGAAGTGAAGTTAACAGAACAGGCAGCTTGCAAAAGTGCAGGGAGGAGAGCGGGGTGAGAAGGCACAGCAAACATGACTGAGCAGATGGGAATTTCTTATTGTTTACCAGAATCTGCTCATAAGGGAACGTGCTTTGGTTGTGAAAGTGACATTTAAAAGATGGAAAATTCAGTGCATCACCTCAATTCATTACACTCTCTTGAAAGGAAAAGCAGAGCTTATACTATATTTGCAAGTAGCGACATGTTTGTCATATTCACAATCCAGCTAAATGCTTTTTGACCATCTGGAGAAATAAAAAAGCACAACACTCCACCTTTTATTTCTCCAGATATATTAGGCTTGCAAAGTTTGGCCCTTGATTGTCCATGCCATCAGGGTGAAGCATAAAAAGAACTTCTCTTGGAGATAATTAATGTTATAAGAAAGAAAACACTTTTTAAGAGGGCAATATTTTTAAGTTCAATGTTTACAGGGAACATGTGGTTGTCAAGCCAAATTTAAGAATAAGCTCTTTAAAAGATAATTTGATGAAACCAAGAACCTGAAAGCTGCGAACTAGAAATTATTGTCAAAATATGGATTCAGTTTCTTTATACTTTGTGTGCATTTGAAGGGCAAGCTCTTCTGTGATTTAATGCATCAGTGAAGACTTTTGATTTCTTTTATTTGACAAAAAATGAGACAGAAATTTATGTTGTGGTGCTGAGCATTGTGGAGAGGCTCGCCAGATTTACCGACAGGACAAGCAGTCAAAAAGAAACTGTTTGAAAACACTAGGGGATTTCAATTCTTTAAGTCATTTTTTGGAAGATTTCCCCTCCATTCCATTCCATTTATTTCCTGTCCAAAGTTTCAATGCCTTTGATCATGGAATTGAAAGCAGAAGATGTGGTGCACATTGTGGAGAGAGCCAGCAATAGAGGCTGCTTCTGGTTAAACCGAGGGATTAAACCTTGCAATCTTGTTTGCTGCACAGTCTGTTATTCAGTTCATATTCACAATTTGTGGATGTTACAAAGGAAAGGAAAGGCTTTTTACAAGTCTATTGCTTTTGCCACGTTTCAGAGTGATGTAATCCTTGGCAGATTCAGCAAATAGAGTATCAAACAAGAGCCTGAAACTCTTAGAAACATTATATTTTAGGTTATTAGATTTATGATAGCTATCTACATATAACTGTGGCTTATACATTGTTTGTGTGGATTGTTACAAAACATGAATGTGTTGTTAGTTCAATTAAGAAAAAATGCATAAATAATAAAAAAGATTTAGCTTTATATTTTAAATTACTTACAATATTTGCAAATGGTCAATGAGAATGTAACCTTTATAAAATGCTGTTCGTCCATCGTCCGTGAATATTATAGTAACTCTTTTCTATCAGTTTTATGAGATTTTTGGAATTTATGCAGCACTCTTGTCAAAATATGGGATATATCAAATGCATATCTAACAACACATCAAACCCTTTTGGATTTTATTTTTAGGCAGTAAACAAATAAATACTAATATCACATTACCATAATAAAACTGATAATTTTATAACTAGACATCCATTATATTATAATGAAATTATTTTATATTTTTATTACAGTAAAGAGTTCACAGTATAAGGGAAATTTTCATTTTAGGTCAGTTATGTTGTAACAATGTTGTAGAATGTAAAATATGTTTTAGCTAATTAAAATGATCATAATCATCAATTTGGTCCCACTTTATATTAGGTAGCCATGACTACTATACACTTGCATTTAAATTAATAATTTGATACAATGCACTTATTTTGCATATATATGTTTTTAAATATATTTTAAATAAAACTTACATGCAATTATATCTGTAATTAAATTCTGTACACTCTAACCCACCCTTAAAACTGTCCCTAAACTTGCCTGTATCCCACCTCAAAAGCAGCAAAAGTGTTTTGCAATACTATATAAACACAATAAGTACATTCTTCTTGTTGTTCTGATTAAACACAAGGCCAATTAATTTAAAGTGGAACCTATATATATTTTTACTACAACGAATATCAATTAATTAGATGTTCATAGACATCGTTCTGTTTGAGCCTTTTCAAGAAAAGCTTATAGCAATCAATTTGTACACCCTAGTTTTTTTTTTGTTAAGTTGGATTATTGTATTATTTATGTATTATACAAGTAAATGCTATTTTAATCTTTGTAATTCAAATGCCACTTTTAATTTAGCTTTTCTTGACAGTTTTTTTTTTTTTTTTTTTTTGTAATTAATTGTGAAACTTATTAGCAGTTTCTGAGGGAATCATTTTCAATGTACCATATTCAAGAACAGCACATTTTAGTTTTGCTAATCATTGTGCAAGGCAAATCTGTTGTCTTCTAATCTGAACCTATTTCCTCTGTGCTGTGAGTGCACATTGAAACAGTCGATTTAGAGGAGGACGTGTTTCCTGCAGGAGACACCTTGTCTATGAAACACCCTCTAATGAGGAGCACCAGTGTCGCTGTGTGTAACCACGGTGACAGTCTTCCTGATCCAATTTCGAGGCAGATTCCGCTGGCTGCTGTCACGGGCATGTATTATGCAGCCCACTCATGCTTTAGTCCCACAGTTCTGTATAAGTCAGTGCAGGAGAAGATCCAGAATACCTTGAGGTCCTCCCGGACCTTAGTGTGCACTGCTGATCTGGCATATGGCTGCTCAGCGGGTTTATTGTGTGCTTCAGCAGGGAGCTCTCCCAATCTTCCTCCATTAAATAGCAGAAAGGAATAACCTTCACCTGAACCCACTCGGGATATCACTATCAAGGTGCAGTCGTCTCTTCGTCTCCATTGCTTAAGAGAATAATGTACCTGCTAATGTGTTAGATGCATTCCTTGAAAATCCCTCGCCATTCTTCATAGTCAGCCGTGTGATCTCACATACTGATGACATAGATAAAACAGGCTTATGAGTTTATTGCCATGTTTTTTATGCTTGTTTAATGTGTACTCAATATTACTGTCATTACAAAGTTTACACTTAGTACATGTTTAGCTTTAGTTGTATTTTAAAGCTAAACATGGCCATCTCTTCAAAAAGAGATTTTGGATGTATTTTGTGTTATTTTAATGCCAAATGCGCTCCTTCTGGTTTTGAAAAGTTTTCTTTGAGCATGGCCCTTTATGACATCACGAAGGGCGAAATTCCTTATATAGGCACATCCCCCAGCAACTACAGCGAGAGCGAAATTGCGCCTGTTAATGTCATCGGCAAGGATGCACAAGACTTTATTGATGATGTCCCCAGAGTAGGGGAAATATCTGTAGTTTATTTGTTTGTGTTACAATGTAGCAGCATATTACATCCGAACGCGGATTAACTTACCTGTACAAAATGTGCATTCTCCCGTTCAGTTTAGAGCATACAAATGGTACAATCTTGTAGAGCTCTTTAGGAATATGCATTTATTTGTCGTTTTAACTCTCTGGAAACTGAGCGTAAATGTGGACTTCAAAGATTTCCTGTTGCGTCATGGCAGCCACTAAGTTTGAGTACACACTAAAACATATTTAAAATCTTATAAGATCTTTAAGAATAATAATTAAAAAAAAACATTTAAAAAAAACATGAGAAAAAAAATAGATTTAACCATTTTGTTCCTATAGTGTGTGGGATCCTCAGGGTTCCCCCTCGCACATTAGGATTTCTGATCATAAATATTCAACATTTTATCACACCTCCTCTGTTTTTTCAAGCAAATTCGAATTCTGAAGGAGATTAATTGGCCCAAAATCAGATAGATTATCTTGTGGTGTGTACCAAGCCTAATCGACTAGTTGGCTAGTCAGTGCAGACTTAAATAAACAGACTTATCAGTTTGTACAAGTTTGTATGTTTACTTCAGAAAACTGAAGAGCTTTCATGACAGTGCCAAACTGCTCCCTTTAGTAGTCCTTTCTGTTTTCTTTCTGGTCCTGTAAATGTCATTCATAAATCAAGCAGCCCAGAGACTCTGCTCTTGACTCTTGAAGGTCTCCAACCAAAACCTTTCAATAAAGTCTTCTTGTGGGTTGAGCCACTGTATAAAATCAAGACTCCTTCAACAAAGTGAAAGCAAAACAGTTTTGCCATGGAAAAATACACTGTTGATGTATAAAACCCTCATGAGAGTTGTAAGAAATGCGTGGTGATGTAATGTTTTCTACATATGCAAATGTTTATCCACCAAAACAGGGGATTGTGCTTCAGCTGATAGGCCCTGCTGTAAACCACACTGCCATGGTATTGAGGTGCAAAATATGTTACTGGAGTATATGACCTACTTTTCAGCAGTTGTTTATAATAAATTCATTGGACTCAACAGATTTATTGTTTCCTTAAAGGAATAGTTCACCTAATAGTTCCTTTTTCAGGCAAATATCACAACTGATTCTTTTTAAGAAGATCAGATTATTTATGAACACGTTTACTGTTTTATTTTTGCTTGTTCTCACATTTTGGCACCATGATTGTCAAGGACTAAACAAGAAGGTAAATACTAATATTACACCAATATTCCAATATATGTATACATAATTAAAATTTCAAAAATAATAATAATACAAAATAAAATAAAAAATCATTTAAGCTGTTTACTCCCTGGGTGATTTTGGAAGACATTTTATAAATACTAAAAGCAAAGTAAAAAAAGAGTAAAGCAGTTTTGTTGATTTATTATATATGTCCTTTTGAGTTTTTTTTCTTCATAAGATGCCAGGACAGTTGTCTAATTACTTGACTTTACGCCCCCCAAAAAGTTGCTCTTAAGAGCCCTGTCCAGTGTTATTCTATGAAAGAGAGCAGCATTAACATTCTTCATGACATCATCTTTTGTCTTTTTCCACAGCAGATTAGCTTTAGAATGACACAAGGGTAATTGCATTTTGACAGAAGTTTCATTTTCGGGTGAACTATGAACTAAGGGACTTGTCAGTACTTGTATTTCTGCGCTTGCCTTTAAGTGTATGTTCATGTAATCCATGTGTCTGCTCAGCAGCAGCCGCTTAACCCTGCAAGTCACGTGACGTGAGCTTGCGCGGAAGGAGTTTCAGGAGGAGAGGGGAGAGAAGGAGCAGAGGAACAAATGTTAAACACACGCTCTGGCGGGACACACTGGCTCTGCCGTGGTTCGTTTGAGAGCCAGCAGTGACGGAAACATAGATCCAACTCTGCTTTACACTCACTAACCAGTAACAAGTCCCTTTAGGGCATACAACCGCCAGCTGTCGGCCCTATCCATGCAGTCTCTGATTAAAACCAAAAGCTTAGTAAGACAGTATCTCTGTCAGCTTGCTGAAGTGTCCTCCTCTCCCCGGATCCACATGAGTGAATCATATGGTGGACTTGGCCGGGTGCACCGGAACAGGAGAGAAATTCAAACTGTGCGATACACGCATTAGGACATGTTGTTGAACATGTGGTGTGTGATAATATCATCTGTCGTAATGTGAATTAAGTAGCCAATGCATCTCAGGGACTTTGGATGGTTCATGTCTGGACTTTTTTAGACTGAAGGTTGTATCTGAAACTAGCTGCAGCATGCATCTGTTGGTTTATGAATCTAAAGGTTGTGTTTAGCTGCAGTATGCATCCATTGGTTTTTCCCTTCAGGCTCTATTACATGAAGTTTGCTGACTCATCTTTTTGTCCACACTGGGCAGTAAATGGGTAGGAATAGCAATAGTCTATTGTCGCCTGACAATATTGTGTGTACATATGAAAATGTGTATAAATATTTAAAAGCCAATTTTTTGTTGAATATGTATTACACACATATAAGCTATTACTTGGAAAAGTGATATAATTAATTAATAAATATATCAATAATATTTCTCACAACATATACTCACAATTACACATTTATTACAAAATTATTCGTGTAAGTGAGGATAGGAAAATAAATTGTGTAAACTGTGAAATAGCAAAATACATTTTGCGACATATTAAACCCACAAATTCTTCATACAGTGGACGACCAGTAAAATTGATAAATTTTTGGGACCAAAAAAATCTTCATACACTTGTTTTGACCATGTTGAGACCAAACTGACCGTGTTTTGCTTAGGTGGGTATACTTTTTTGACCACAGACTGAAGAAAATTAAGCATTGCTTGGTAATTGGTCTACCTAAACTGGTATTATAAATCTGTGCACTTTAATTTAACAACTGGCTGCTGACAGCTACTCAGCCTAATTCATCATTACATACCTTTGACACTGTTTAAGTTCTTTTCATGTTTTATTACCATTTTCCTACTATAGTAATTAAACTGTGATAATATGAGAAATGTTGAAGGTGTATGAATAAATTTAGTTTTGAATATAGAGTAAAAATAGAATAAAGAATATTTGAATGTGAATTATTTTTATTATTAATTTGTACTATCCATAAAGGTATTTCAATTCTAAAAATGATTTGAGAAAATATTCCTTTCGCAGATTGCCTCAGAGGGTGTTATTTAGACAAGGATTAATATACATGACCATCTGCTTTCAGATTTACTCTTTTGCAACTTCTTTCAGTTCAGTGAACTAAAACTCAAATAGCCTTTCCTCATCTGACCCCATCATACAAGTTCAAATGACAAAACTCTAAACTATTCCCAGGATATGAACTTCCCCATGAATATTATTTGCACTTTTTTCAGCTTTAAAACAGTGTCTGGCTAAAATAAGGGTTACTATTCCCTTTTTGCATACAGTTATCTTTAAAATGTATACTCTCTGAACCTAGTTTATATTTTGGGTGCCAGCTACAAGACAGGCGGCAAGTTGATTGCTTAGCGTAAAACATGATAGCATGACCCATCTGGCTGAGCAATGGAGTTGGAATGTAGAGGTTCGATTAAACCATCGTCTGCCTTAACCACAGTGACAACCTCAATCTTTTACCTCAGTCAGCGAAGCATAAGAAATGGATGGTGTCCCAGGTGCCCTAGTGTCGTCCCTCTCAGAAACCCTGTCTTCTGCTCTGCACTTAAAATCCCACAATCTGAGGTCTTTGCAATTATGTCATAAAGTTAACCACAGCTGACTTTTGCTAACTGAGCTTATAGTTTCTTGCTGTGCTGCATTTGTGATTCAAAATGCTTTTCCATAAACAAGCAATTCTGTGAATAAAACTAAAAAAATTAATTAATCTGGATTAATCTGGCTCATTTGAATTCTGCCAAAGGCATTCAGAATATGTGTGCTACCTAAATAATGACTAAAAGTAAAGCCCTATTC
>JAUCMU010000046.1:10286935-10298066 GCA_032275025.1 Enteromius treurensis | reverse complement strand
AGGGATTGTAGGTGGGGTTAGTGAATAACCAGCGCTCTCTCCACCCTCGATACCACGACTGAGGTGAGACCCTTGTGCAAGGCCCTGATTATGAGTAAATTCTGATGGAATTTATTTTGGGGCATCTCCCTTAAAGGGTTACTCCACCCTAAAATGAAACTTTCATCATTAATCACTTACTCCCATGTCGTTCCAAACCTATAATAGCTTAGTTCATCCCCAGAACACAAATTAAAATATTTTGGATTAAAACTAGGATGCTTGACTGTCCCATTGGCTGCCAATGACCTATCAAGGTCCAGAAATGTATGAAAGGCATTGTCATCTGCCATCACTGGTTTAATCTGAATTTTATGAAGGGATGAGAATACCTTTTGTTTGCAAAGAAAATAAATATAACAGCTTTATTAAAAAAATTCATCTCATTCATGTAATGCCATTTTGGAGAGTAACCGCTGAACACAAACTGCGCTCTCTCTTCTGTGTCAGCCACGCCACAAGGATACGCTGTTTTCTTTCAAATCAAAGTCTAAATACACATAGAAGACGTATTCTTGTGTAGTGGCTGACACAGAACTGCGTAGACTGTTTGCGTCCAGCAAATACTATCTAAAATGGTGCTACGGTGATGCGAAGAGACACAGAGGAGACAAATTGTAGTCGTTGTTTTTCTTTTCTTTGCGTGCAAAAAATATTCTCGTTGCTTTCAAAAAACCAGGTTGAACAACTGATGGTAGTTGAACTAGGTTGATGATGTCTTTCATACTTTTCTGGACCTTGCAGTGGGACAGTCACAAGCCTCCCGAATTTCATCCAAAATATCTTAAATTGTGCTCAGAGAATGAACAAAGCTTATATGGGTTTGGATCAACATGGGAGTAAATTTAATTTTGGGGTGGAGTGACCCTTTAACACAAAAAATGTATCGGTCATTTTCTGCCAGGACTTTATCCAGTCATTTTATGGACATTTCCATTAGACATAAAACATAATGCAACGAAGTACAAAAAGGTGGATAAACCACCTGTAAAATAAATAAATAAATACAGATAATCCAAACAGTTCCTATAACTCCTTCATAATTAGTCATTTTTTATAGTATATATTTATGATGGGGTTTCTTTTACCCCCCTATTTGGATTTTAAAAGTCCACTTCTAATGCAGCATGAACATTCTGCTAGGTATCTGCTTTTGTGTTCCATAAATAAACTAATGGGAATAGGTAGAGTTTCACTAAAATATTTTGGCAACTATTGGATCATCTCTGTAATCAAAGAAAAACAGCTTTTTGAAAAAGCAGTTTAAACAATCACATTTTCAACGGTTAACATTATCAAAATCAGATTGTATGAATTCCAGCTCTCTGGGTCCTTGTATGCTTTCATCATTGCACAACATTCTTTAAAATACAATGAAGGTCTGTCGTTGTACTTTTCGAGGCTTTACCCCACAGAGGTGGTTGGAGAAGTAAAGGTGCTGACAGATAGATGGCACATGATCCATTTCCTCCTGCGCCACAGAGATGCATTAGATATTCTTTTTCCAAGAACCCAGCATCCAATCTCACCAGGTGATTTATTTCAATAATCCACTTATTTCATAACAGAGCAGAAAGCGTCTTCTCCAACGGCTGTGTGGTCCTGTAGAAGAATATTATGTATGATATTAAAAATACTGTGACAGATGGACTCATTTTGAGTTATAAGAAACAGAAAGGGGAAAATTAAGAATGATTTCTACTAGAGACCATCCACAAGCTCAACCACAAAAAGACAATTGATGTTATGCTACTGTTTCCTTGACAAGTGCAAATTGCTAGTGCTCATCTTTTCATTCTGAAATTTCTTAATAGGAAGATAACATTTAAATTATTTATTTTCCTTCGGAAATGCTCAAGAAATCAATGGGTCAACGTTAGGCTGGTAAGTTTTGGCGGTTACCCTGCCAGTTGATGCTATAAGTATACTATTAGGCAACCAAACAGCCTATTTTTGTAAAGTAGCCATTGCTACTTTTTCAAATATTTAATTATATTAATGTTTTCTTAGTGTCTACATCTATTAAAAGCATGAAACTAATTTTTGTGTATATTTTATATAGTGGGGTTCTCCAAAACTTGCCCTGGAGGTCCAGTGCATTGCAGAGTTTAGCTTCAACCCTGATAAAACTCACCTACCTGTGATTTTCTAATGATCCTGAAAACGGATTAACATCCTCAGGTGTGTTTGATTAGGGTAAGAGCTCTACAGGAAAGTTGATCTTGTGGGCTAGATTTGAATATTACATTTTTGATTCGGTTTGTTTATATAAACTATGTTTAAATGCATATGATTTGTAGTCAAACATAATAACGTATTATTATTATTTAAACATATTTTTTTTATAATCATGTAGCATGACAGGTCACGTGATGCAAACATGGCGGTGCCCTTGAGGGGGCGACCCGCTCCTGCAGAATCAAACGACTAAGCAATTCTGAAATCTAGAAGATCTGATGACTGTGAGTAGGCTATACAGTGCTCAGTTTCTTTGTGCGTAAAAAGCTGTAGAGAAAACAACAACAACTTTAACACAATACTCAAATAATAACCTTATTTATTTTATTTTTTTTATAATATTGTATTTAACCCTATATTCTTTACTTCGTACTTTTACTATGTATGGCATGTTTTTATTTTTTTATTTTATTTTATTTTTTTTATTTAAGGGTTAGGCTACTGGGTGCGTTTATTAAACTTATTAAACTCTTTAGACAAAATAAATAAATAAATAAATATAAAATTATGTTGATCAAGTGTAGCAGTTTTTATATAGTAGTGCATCACAGGAACTGGTGTTTCCTTTTTCACCTGTTTTGTGTTGATGAGAAGAACTATAACGCTGGTGGTCTTCTGTTGTCATGACAGGATCTGCATTCACGCTTACTGTGGTCTATAGAGGAGGAGAGGGGGCTGAACAGGGAGGGTGAGAATGAGAGCCTATCTTCCCCAGTGCACTTTGCAGTCAGTCTGAAGGGGAGGGGGGAAGGAGGGGGCAGCGTTAGCTGCTGGATCGCTTATCTGAGATCTCAAAGTCCGCCTTTCACCCGTGCGCTCTCCCCTCTCCGCGGACCTGCCATGGATGTTACTCCTGGATGTGCATTCTTCATTATTTTCCTTCACTTTCAGCACGCGGATACCCTTTACATCGCCAACAATATAGGTACGTGGAGATGTTTTTATTGTCAGTTCTGATCACGGTTACTTTATGCAGGAGATACGGATCCGTTCGGATGTTGTGCGTTATGAAGCAGCAACTCAGTTTCTCCGTTTCATCAACTTACACATTTTTAGAGATGAATGAGTTTTCAGAGTAAAAGAATTTTATTGTCAGTGACGTTTTCACTGAATTCGAGTGTCTGGAAGTTTTCATGGCTAATAAACTAAAAGATCTCTAACTTTTGTCACAGTAAAAAGAACGTCATGATACAGTAGGCTATTTATTATAATTACGAACTTACAGTTGATAGTAAAACTAAAAGGAAGCGCAAAAATCCATGCGACCTGTCAATAATGGAAAACAGCTGATGGATCTTGTGTCTCCTGCTTGAAATAACTGTCGCAAAATGCCGACATTAGCTACTGTCTAGATGAGTATACATGAGTAAATTATAAAGAAGAACCATGCACATTATTTTACTGTCAAATTAGAAAAGACAAATCATATTAGCGTTGACTTTGCTGTAAGCTGCTCTTTCCTGATGAAGTGAAGGACACTTATGCATAGGATGCATACACAGAGCAGCCAAATTTGTTGCTGCTTCTCTCATCAGTATGATAGGAATGCATGACACACTATTTGGGAGAATAGATGTGTCGCCTTGTTAATCTAAAAAATGTACAGTTCTGTCTTGTGACCATATAGATAGGTTGCCTATTATTGGATAGTTGCCTGTGATTGATAATATGCAGAATAGAAAATGTTTATTCATTTATTTGCATGTCGAAATTGCATGTACTCAAAGACATCAAAGAAGCATATGCATTTTGGAGAACTGACAATTATTTTTATTTTATTTTGTATTATTTATTTTTTAGTTTTAGTTTTTTTTTATTTTGTGTTTAATGTGCTTTGGGGTAAATTGTGCCAAGAAGTAGGGATAGTGAGTTTGTCATCATTTTTTTTTTTTTCTAAAAATATTTTTTTTTTCCTTTGAAAGTAATTTTTTAAATATATTTTAATTAATGGCTGGTTAATGATTCCCTTAATATAATACAAAGCAAAATTTGACTGTAATTATTACTACTACTATTATTATTATTATTATTATTATTATTATTATTAATTTGGTATATATTTTGTATAAATATCATAAATAACTAATGTATCACATTCAATGTTTTCATTAAAGACAAATGATAAGTCAAGGGCAACTTGTATCACCCACTTAAAAAATAAACAGGTAAATAAATGTTTTCTGTGCCTTTGATAAAGGTGAGAGATGACAGTCTGAAATATAACTTATAAAAGTTTTACGTGTCTCATTTCTCCTTGCTTAGAAACGATTTAAGTATAAGGTGACACAACTTATATGTGACCCTGGACCACAAAACCAGTCGCTGGGGTATATTTGTAGTAATAGCCAAAAATACATTGGCCAAAAATCCTTAGTAGGATAGTAAGTAAAGATCATGCTCCATGAAGATGTTTAGTCAATTTCTTACTGTAAACATATTAAAACTTATTTTTTGATTACTAATATGCATTGATTAGATCTTCAGTGATTTTCTCTGCATTTAGATTTTTCTGTTTCCTCAGATTCTAGATTTTCATATAGTTGTATCTTATAGTTGTAAATATTGCCCTATCCATCCAAATCATACATCAATGGGAAGCTTATTTATTCAGCCTTCAGATCATGTATAAATCTCAATTTCGGAAAATTAACACTTACGACTGGTTTTGTTGTCCAGGGTCACATATAGATTTTTTCTACTTTTAAAAAAGTCTTTACATCTGTAACTTTTCAAAGCTGTCATTTGAAATATTGGCTGTGTTTGGACAGCTGTACTGTCTGCATAATGTAAGTCTTGCAGTTGATTTAGAGATTGGTGGAGTTTTGACTGTTGCTGGAAGCTTCTTGTGTGCACTGTGAAATCTATTGACTTTGTGTTTGCGTGTGCGTGCGAGCACATTTGAATGTGTGTAATTGTGTCCATGCCCCTGGCAGATTCCCTGCAGCATGTCCTGAGGGAGTACGGGCTAGTGAGGCCGTTGAGCGTGGATGCAGACGGACGCTTCCTCTCCCACGCCGTTTCTGCCAGCCGGCTGAGTGGGCGGGGGTCCCACCAGCGCAGGAGGAGGCAGGCCAACCAGCATGGAGAGGCCAATAAGGAGACAAACTCAGAGCAGGACCACCTGAGGCACAAGGAGACACTCTTTTACAATGTCACTGTTTTCGGACAGGAGTTTCACCTTCGCCTCAGGCTAAATTCTAGGCTCGTGGCCCCTGGAGCCAAAGTGGAGTGGTTTGAGGACGATAACCAAACGCACTCTGAGCCCTTGTTGCCCAGTGACTGCTTGTATGTTGGTTATATTACCAACGTGCATGATACATCAGTGGCTATTAGCAATTGCGATGGCCTGGTAAGTTATTTGCTCTCTTACATAAAACATCACTGCATGTTCAGTTTGTCCAGTGCATTGTGAGTTAATGATATGATGGTTATTTTTTAAAACATTAAACATTTTTAAAATGCAATTTACCCTTAAGGTTAGGGTTGTGTTAGCGGATAGAAACTATTGTTTGGTCAGTTAAAAAAATAATGGAAGTATATGGAAAGTCCCCACAATTCACACAAGCAATTGTTGTTTGTAAAGTGAGGACATTTTGGCTGGACCCAAAGGGCCAACACTTGGTTTTAGGGATCAGGTTATAATTGTTAAAGGTTAGGTTTAAGCTAGGGGTGTCAAACTCAGTTCCTGGAGGGCCAGAGTTTAGTTCTAACCCTGCTCCAACACACATACTATGCAGTTTCAATTAAGCCTGAAGGACTTGATTAGTTGGATCAGGTGTGTTTAATTAGGGTTGCATCTAAACTCTGAAGTTCCTCCAGGAATTACGTGTACACTAATCTGGATAAATTTGAAAACAAAAAATGCTCTGAGTCCACACTATCGTTTTCAATTGTTTCCGAAGAGTTGATCATCCACACTCAAACGACCGAAAACGCTTACATTCCTGTTCTGCGAATGCGTGAAACGTAAGACGATTCAATCTGCATCATTTCTGTCTGCTGTTTATTTACTTTCCGGCTCTTTGAAACGTTGCGGCAAAATGTTGAGGAAAAGCACAGAGTTACGTCTTTGAAGAAAAGCTATCTGGAGCATGTACAAACTGATATTAATCTTTAATAAGGCTGTCAAAACTTAGAGCAAACAAAACAACTGCTGTACAATGCCAATACCATTAGTTGAATTGGTCACATGACTGCATCATATGACTAAAATGCATAATCGTTTTCAAAGTCCACACTGCGACGCGAAAGCAGTGTTTTCAAATTTATCCGCTTTGGAGAGCATTTTCAAAAAGCTCTGTTTTCCTTGACCAAAAACACCGTCTCAGTGTGGACGGAAGGTCAAAACGGAGAGAAAAAGATGCGTTTTCAAACGAAAACGTATTAGTGTGGACATGGCCTAAGTGTGACACCACTGGTTTAGGGTAGGGATTTTTGGTTCTGATGGGTACGTTTAGGGTAAAGAGCTAGAGATTGCATTGTGTCAATGTATGTCAATGTATTATGTATGTATTTAGTCAAGGTCAAACTCTGTTTAAATATTGCATAATTGGACATTTTTAGGGTTAGTTCAGGTTGTAAAATGTTTTGTGACACCTCAAATAAAGTATAAAGTAGTTTTATAACTTAGTTTATGAATATATTTTACTATTTAGTATTTCATGCTAATTGCTGAAAAAAATAATAATGATTTTTTTTTTTTAAATAATGATTAAGCATTTATTTGATGGTTACATGACATGCATTTCTGAGGACTTGTTTTTAGATTTAAAAAAATTCAATTGCTTGTGTACAAACAGAGCGTTGTGTTGTAATTTAAACGTTTTGGTGTGGTAATGATTCAGATCAGTTGAATGCTGTCTTATTGGGTGTGTTGGAAGGTGATTTAGCAACTTGTTACTGGATGTAAGAACTGCTTTTATACTGGATGTCCGCCAGAGGTCCTTCCTGCCGGAATTCTGTGCATTCTTGAGTTCTTACTGGCAAGGTTAAGGCTATTGAAAGAAGGTTGCCAGTCACAATGTATTGACATCCCAAAAAAGTGCTGTACCTCGTGTTACCAAATAACATCACAGAGGGACGACTTAGGTATTTGCTACCATTTTCCACCGTCAAACATTTTTCCTCACAAATCGCCCTTGAGAAAGCTATTCGGCCTTGGCAGTTGTGCATGAATTAGACATCAACATACAGATTATTCATGTGTTTATATCTTGGATGAAATTGAAAGAATTCTCATGCCCTTAAGTGGTTTGAATGTGGTATAGATGGGTTGAAAAGCGATTCTTTGTTCAAGCGCAGTTCAGCTTGGGTTCTTAAACATGGCAATGTTACCAAACCACTTTCATCTAAGAACACAAAATATCTGCCCGCAATGGCTTCGCATCAAGTGTGCAACAGGGCATTTGAGTAACCCAGTGGTCATTTTATGATTTGAAGGTGTTCTAGTACCCAATGTTTCACTTCACTACCACTACCCAAAGACATAGACTTGAGTTAAACATAGAATTCAATTTTTTTTGTGCACAGTCCTTAAACTCAAATGTACACACCCCCAGACATGCAGGAAAAAATAGTAGGCTAAATCGTGTGCACAATTGACTATTTTGTTTTTTCAATTAGCAAATCAAGGCAACAAAATATCTAAAAGAGATAATATATATTTTATACAATGAAGAATGTTGTTTCGGACACTATTTAGTATTTACACTGTATAGAATTATTTTTGAAGCTGTAAATAAAACAAAAATTAAAGGAATAGTTCACCCAAAAATGAAATGTATGCCTTCAACTAACCCCAAGCCATCCTAGGTGTACTGTATATCACTTTCAGACGAACACAGTCTGAGTTTTTTTGAAAATTTATCCTGGCTTTTCCAAGCTTTGTAATGCTGGTGGATAGCGGCAATTATTATGAAACTCTGTAAATCCCACAAGCGCTACGTAATTTAACCAACCTTTATGCCTCCAGGGGTTATTAAAGTGTACTTTAATTGTATTGACAAAAGAAAGTCAAAGTTTTAGCCAATGTTTACTCTCCTTCATTTTTTGGGTGACATATGCCGTTAAGGATTTTATGGACACTGGACATGAAAAATCCTGAAAATGAACAAAAAGCTTGTAGATTGAACAGAAACTGGCTTTGAGAATAGAGGACGCAGCCTCAGTGAAGGATACATTAGCCCTCAACTGTCTGTACTTGTAACTTTGTGGCGTTCCTCACGCGGAAGGTGCTACATTTCTGCATCTGGAGCACGTGGAGCTTAGAGCATGTCTGGGCAGCATCGGAAAACACTCTGGAGTGACCTCACAAGTACAAGCCCCTGCTCTTCCGTCACTTCAGGCTGGGAGGCGGGGTAACAGTAGCCCCGCAGTGAACTCACAGACATGTACAGCACCACAGGAGAGCCGGGCCTGGCTTTTAGTCGATGTAGAGTGGATTTCTGGATTATTCCATTTAACACACAGGGTTGTCACTCCGGAGACAGAATCTGAAGGGAAACAGTCACCTTTTTAGATTCCTCATGAAAAAATAAAAGGAATGTAATGTTGCATTTGGGGCAAACTTCCCTTCCCTTAAGCGAAATGCAGTCCAATTCAGCAGATCCGCTTTGCACCGGTAATTGTTTTATTCTTAGACACTTTTTTTGTGCATTCAGGGCTGATTTCACAAAAGTTTTACCAATTATGCGTTTGTTATTTCAGCACAAAAACTTTGTTTATAAAGCTAAGCAGTATTTGCCATGTGTGGTTAACACTGTATTATTTTTGCAAGAGAAAAGTAGGCGGTAAACAGAATTTTATTAAAAAGTGATGTCACTGTGGTCATTTTCCATTGATAAGGGCAGCAGCAATTCAGCAAAAAAATACAGTTTAAAAACTGCATCAACAGTCAAGTGGTATATTCGATTCAGGTATCTGAATCACAGTTGTAAAGGTTGTCACAGTAAACTAAGTCAGATTGCAGTAGTCTGTTGTATGCTCCAAAAACAAGTTTGCTGGATGGGTAACATGCATCATAAATTGTAAAACATTTGGTCCTTTGTGAAATCAAGTGTTCAATACCTGCCAATAGCAAATAAATGCAGTTACATGACACTCTGTCGTTCTCAATGACACAGTCAAAAGCATCCAACCACACAACCTTACTGTTCTAATGCAGACTGCATATTCAACTCCATTCATATTTAATGTCTGTACCCCCCACTTGCGCACGGACAAACACACATGCCTAATTCTTACATAATAAGAGTTTGTGTAGGAAGAGGATTATGTAATTCCAATGGCTAAAACAGATTTTTTTGGAGATTAAGGTAGACTGACCTTTCTTAAATAACAGATAATCAGTTATGTGGATGTTTGCATTACAACATTTCTAATTTTCCTTTCAATTATAAATGTAGCAGACCTAAGGATAGCATTAACTCTAACCCTAAGTCTAGCAAAACCATGGTTAATTTGTAATTAGTTCACCCATAAATTTAAATTTAATTACTTATCTTCATGTCGCTCCAAACCCATAAGACCTCCGTTCATCTTTGAAAGTGGATGTTTGTGGATGTTTTGCAAATAACATAATTTCGGGAGGAGCACTAGACGAATTAATCACGGCTGGCATCACATCATCTAATCAATCCCCTCGCTACATTCACCCAATCAAGTCCTTCCTACCTACTATAAATAACCCCGTCTTCCGCTCTTCTGCATCTCGCTTTTTGCGCATCCCTCCTCCACCCCCTTCTCCACCCTCTATCTTGCTCCACGCCTTCCTCCGGGGGGCAGACGCAGACCAAGCCAGACGCCGAACTCTTGCCCTCACCAGGGTTCAAACCACTAGGGGTCGGAGTCCGCCGTTCTCCCGGCTCGCTCCCCGGACAGCACGCCAAATTCGCTATTTATTCTTCGTTAATGAGGAAGCGTGAACTCGTGAATTAAGATATTTTTGATGATATCAGAGAGCCATCTGACCCTCCATAAGCAGCAATACAACTAAAATGATCCCAGATCCACAAACGTAGCAAAAACATCAGTAATGTGACATCAGTGTATCAACCTCACTTTTGCGATTCTATGAGAATACTGTTTTACGCAAATAAAACAAAAATAAAATAATTTACTCTTCTCCCGTGACTTACGTCTTCAGCCATTTTAGAGTATCTCAGTGTGCCACATACGCAAGCTTTAACATATTTGATGTAGTCAGCCTTGTTTGGAATGGTTGAGTATATGATAGGGATGTAACGGTATTGTAAATACCGTTGTACCGCAATATCAAATTTTTTCGATAATACCTTGGTCGCATAACTCGATAAAATGATAGGTCTTCTGAGAAAAGCTTGCTGAGGCGACTGGAGCGAACGTGAGGTAGCGGGAACTACTACTGTCCATCATTCTTTGCGGTCTGTTGTCAATACAGATCAGTGTTGCCAACTTAGCGGCTTTGTCTCTTTATTTAGCGACTATTAAGACCCCCATGGCGACTTTTTTCCCAAAAAGTGACTAGCGACAAATCTAGATACTTCTTGGACAAACCTCAGAGGGTCTCCGTTCCTGATATTGATATGTTCAGTGTTCATATAAACTGTTTAATAAACGCTTTTTTTGAGCCTCTTAATTAGTTTAGTTTTTTATGTAAGTGATTCAATAAATACCTTACCGTGCCATTCATACCGAGGTGTTACCGTACTGTGAAATTTTGATATCGTTACATCCCTAGTAGGGATACAACGGTACAGTGAGCCCACGGTTCGGTTTGTATCACGGTTTTCTGCCCACAATAACGGTTCGGTTTCGATACATCAGTATTACTGTACAGTACTGTATGTGAGCTCTAACATAGCGGGAGGTCATTTGC
>JAUCMU010000046.1:10272390-10286835 GCA_032275025.1 Enteromius treurensis | reverse complement strand
CCATAAGCTTAACCTATGCAGCCTGAGCCGTGCGCGACTGAACAAATCACTCCCACGAGACGACTCGTTCTTCCCGACATTAAAGATTTGTTAAAAATGAACGAATCATTCAAGAATGACCCATCACTAGTCTTGAGAATTTCTGACCCTCGCCTGATTGTCTATGCGCTTAATACACAGAAAATGCCCATTTTAATTAAAAGGACAGTTTAATGCCTCAAATAGGCTACCGAAATATCGCGGTTCACGTGGGTGTACCGAACCGAACAAGGCAAACCAAACAGTTCAATAAAGAACCGAAAACCGTTGTATCCCTAATCCCTAGTATATAATGTTATTTTTGTTTTCTTTGAGCAAAAAAGGATTCTCGTATCGGCGCAAAACTGAAGTTGAGTCACTGATGTCACATGGACTTTTTTACCGGTATTTTTACCACTTTTGTGGATCTGGGATTATTTTAGTTGTGTTGCTGTCTTTGGAGGGACAGATAGCGCTCTGATATCATCAGAAATATCTTGATTTGTGTTCCAAAGATGAACAAAGGTCTTATGGGTTTGGACCATGAGGGAACAATTAAATGTTTGCATCATTTTCTATATATAAATATTTATCCTTATTTTACAGTGTAGTTTTGTCACTTATAAAATCATCATATTATAACATAAATGTATCACACATTTCTCTGCTATTCACATCTTAAAAGGTCATTGTCACCACTACCACTAAATTTCACCTATTGTCAGGACGGGTTCATCCTGATCCTGGAATCTACATTCCTGCTGTTTAGTTTAAACCTGCTCACAATTTTTTAGGAAGACCATCAGGTGTTTGTTTAGAGTTGTAACTAAACTCTGCAGAAAGGCATATCTCTACAACCAGGAAGGTCACACACCCCTTTTGCCCCTGAGCAAAGCGCTTAACCTCTGTCTACTGGGGGTGCAGTTAGCATAAAAAGACCCTTATTTTAGACTCTTAAGCATTCTTTCTTGAACAAAATAGCCATAAGGAGGGTATTGTGAGAAAATCTTTATTTGCACAATTCCACAAACCTTTCGTAACAATCTATATTTGGTTCCAAACATTGGTATTGGCATTGGTATCAGTGACTCATTTAAACCATTTTCATTTGTGCTCTATATTAACCCTTTTTTACCTATGTAATCCCAGCTATGACTGCAAAGAATGTGTTTAAATGCTTTGCGCGTTAATATAGACCGGAAATAATACATCTATGCTGCTTTCAAAAATGTCTTCCAGTCAGATGTTACGCAAAAACATCTGAACCTGATGTGACTTGAAGCTCCGGTATTGGGACATAGTCTGTCTCAACCCCTTGTTAACCAGATGGTCCATAAACATAATGACCATTTGGCTTTGTTTTTCATGTGTTACAATTAGAACCAGGGTATGTGAATAGCTGAACGTTGACGTGTGTAACCACTATGGCACCAAACGGAATTACAATTTTCTAAAGGGACGATCAAACAAAGAACTATAACCAAGAAGTTATAACCAAATAATCCTTCTATTGGTGAGGGAATTGGTGCATATGAAGTTTATATCATAGCTATAAAGATAACAACATAGAGGAACAATACTGTTGGATGCACTTTTAGAATGCCTTTTTATTTTTTGCCATCAGATGAACTATAAGAAACACTGACAGCCAACTAGAATCCATGGAACTTTAAAGAGTTTGAAAATTAGCTGACAGTGTAACTGCAATGAAGACAATGTTCGTGCCCATGTTATTATTTTGGTTGTCTTGATAGTTACAGATCTTGGTTTGAACAGGCCTTAAAATCAACATGAAATCAAAATGTACTTTGTTTGCACTCATTACTAGTGTCATGGTGAACAATTATTTACTGCAATTTAATCCATCGAAAAAAACGGTAACACTTTAGGGACCAGTTCTCACTTGTTGCTTATTAGTATGCCCTTTATTAACACATTGGCTCTTAATTAGTACTTACAGTATAAAGCACATATTCTGAATGACCATATTCTACAGGCCTAATCCTACCCAGTACAATAACTTAAAGACCTCCTTACTAATAAAATAATGAACAGCAAATTAGAAGTTTATTGAGGCACAATTAATAGGTAATGGCTTGTTAATAGCAAGAATTGGACCTTAAAAATTTAAGTGACCAAAAATCAAAATCATAAAAATTGCATTCCCTTTAGAATGTTAGAAGGTTTGATGGCTTGGGCAGGACTTGCTTGTCCACTTCCCTCCAACCGTTAATCCAATGGGACCTAGATATGGCTAGGAGTTGCACTAAAATCAAACACTGCCCTTATCTGAATTGTGTATGAATGTGGCTTTATGTTGCAGAATTTGGACAACCAGATGGTCTATAAAATAATGACCATTTGGCTTTGTTTTTCATGAGTTACAATTAGAACCAGGGTATCTGAATAGCTGATTGTTGACATGCGTAACTGCTATGGTACCATACAGAATCCAAGTTTTCTAAAGGGTAGTTCACATTAAGGCCTATATCCAGTTTACATTTAGTCTTTTAGCAGATGCTTTTATCCTCGACTTAAAGACTTAAAAAATGAGAACAGCTAAAGCAATAAAAATCAACAAAAGATCAATGATATGCAAGTGCTTTAACAAGTCTGTTATAGTTTAACACAGTACATGTAGCAAGGTGTTTTTAATACATAATAGATAAAAAGAAAACAGATAAATTAGAAACGTTTACTGCTGTTTGCTTGACATTTGTTTTGTTTGCACTCATTTCTAGTCTCAAAGTGACCAATTATTCACTGCAATTTAATACACAGAAAAAAAATCTTCATAATATTTTGTCAAAATCTGAAAATGTATGCTTTTTCTTCTCTGTTCTCTCTTGACATCAGTTTGATGGCTTGGGCAGAACATTCTTGTCCACTTCCCTCCAACGGTCAGAGTGCTGTGTTTAAAATGTTTAAAAAATGTTGAGTAAACCATTGTTAAATTAAGTATATATACGTGTTCCACTCCTACACATTACCTACTTTACATACAGATGCTCAAATGTAAGTGCGATGCGCAAAAAGCAGTGTTGCACATCATATACAGCTAGCGCATCTCTTTAAAAACCTGGATTTAACCACTTGATTCAAATGGATTACTTGAACACATCTTTTAAATTTTGGTTACCTAGACTTTAGTAAGCGAAAATAGAATTATCATTCTTGGGTAAACTATCACTATAAACCCAGTTTCTATTTGCAACTGCAATCTGAACAAGGTGAGCAACATATAAACCTCATGACATGTGTCCTCGCTGACATGTTCATGTGCTTTATACAGCAGAGGATGGAGCTCAGAGCTTATTGGTGCAGAACCTGTCATGGAGCTCAGTAGGGCAGTTGCGCGCTGTGAGGTCTGAACCCCTGCTAAGTGTGAAGTGAGTGGGAGGTTTACCATGAGCTTGTGCCTTAGTTCTCCAGCAGGGGCACAAGCTGTTACTGTGCCTAAAGCTAGTTTGTAGCAGGAAGCCTGAAATTAGCAGGATCCTCCTACTCAATGAGGCTTAGCAAAGTATATAAGGGGATTATTTGGGCTCGAGAATAGTTGTGTCTTTAAAAGTGAAACATGATATTTCAATATTCTTTCTCCTATCCCAGATTATGTACTATGAGTAAGCCACTGAATGGAAGATTTCCCAACATCGTAAATCTTGTTGCTTTCAAAACATTGCTTCGTTTGTTTGAGTCTTGTTTGTTTGATTTGCCCAGGCTGACATAGCAACATCATCTCAACCAATGGTGTGAGTTTGGGGGCAGAACTACCTGTCTAGTTGACCAACAGAATACGGGGAGTGTTCTAGGAAACTTGTTGGTAACGATAATTATTTTTGCAATTCCATTTGGTGACCCAATTGCCTCTGACATTTCAGACTCAGCATTCATAGTGAAGGGAAGCCTTGCGAAGTGATTTTTACAAATGTATTCCACTGCTGAGATATGAAATGGCTTGTTTTAATCTTTTGTAATTACGACATCAGCTCATCAGGGAGTGCAGAAACATCTGGAAAACTGAATGGAAATGATAAGCTCATTTTACGTAAACAAGCCTCCATTTTCTCATTAGTCAGATTGCTGCTTGTTTGGCTTCTTGACTCAAGTCACCCACACATGCATAGATGTTTGTGTAACTTTGTTAGCGATAGGTCACAATGGTTGACTAGTCATCCAACAATGACTATTGGGGTACTAGATTTCTTCCTGTACATTTTTAGCCATGAGGTATTAATTAGCGTTTTAAATTAATGCTTTTGTCTTGCACTTTAAAATCATGTTAAATTAAAGGTTAAAATCATATAGGCACAAAGACAAAATACTGTTAGAATAACACACATGAGACTAATTTAAGACAATAAAAACAATAATTAAATTACCTAAAGCCCAAAATGTTACACAAAACACCCTTATGTGGATTACTATTAACAAAAAAGAAAGGAACAATATTTTTAACAGTGCCTGTTTGCTTACTGTAAATTATATAATTTATAATTTGTACTTCCTGAACCCATACATTTTAAGGTATTTCATAGCAAAAATTACATATACTTTTAGTTATGTTTGACAGTTTTTTACAGGAACTCTTTAAGTTAAGATTTATTTTTAATTTTATTTCTGTTAAAGCAACCACTGCTATAGCCGTACTGTACAAATTTACACACTTTGACCATTGTGCTCAATTTTAAAACCTTTCTCTTCCTTTTTCTAGCTGACATTGAACACTGGAAGTAAAGGTCCCATTGACTTTCTTTACAGAGAAGTTTTATAGCATAAATCTTCCAAGAAAGACCTACCATGACATCTGAGCTTAAGTGATATATTGTTCAGCTGTATAATAGACAAATTTCTGATAAAGAACATTATATTCTCAAATCAGAAGTTGCCGTTACCATAGAAACCCTGCAAAAAAGCTCATAAGTGAACTCCTACTCCCATTAAGAACTCGGAATGATTTAATCCAATCTCCCTAATTTCTCAAAACATTACTTTTTTCAATAAATTTTATACTCATAATGCATGTCTGTAACTCAGAACTTTTAGTTTTTTGTTTATTATTTTTAGAGTGTAAAAAAACTTTTACATTATCTTTCCTAGTGATTTATAAACTGCATTATTCTTTGTTGCATTCTATTGTACATGGCTTTTTTTACACTGACTTAAAAAAAAAATGGTTTTGCACATCCCAACTCATTGCATTTTGTGTTACTTGTGTGCATTTATTTAACAGGACTCCAGCAGTCATCCTGTGTGCCGATAATATCCTTTCTCTCCACCTTTGATGAAACTGAGTGTACATTACTCTGATTCAGGATCCGACCGATAGCCTTTAATCTTCTGAACACTCTCTTTTGATGTCAGGTTTGTTCAGTGTGGGTTTAGGCAGTGTCATGAGAACGGTGCACAAGCTTAGAGCTGAGAGTCTCAAGTGACCTCTGAGCTGTCTCAAATGAATTGAAAAATGTTCCAAATAAGAAACCGGTCGCATCTGTCAGACTTAAGCAGAAGGCCTTGGTGGCACGTTGCACTGTTGATGTATGTGTGTGTGTGTCTGTGTGTCATCGTACCGTGGCGGCGGAGGATGAAAGGGGAGCACTAGTCAGGTGGGGTTGCTCCAGAAATCTCCTGGCACCTGTCGCCTGGGAATCTTTTGGAGTGCTTTGATGATGTCATTAACATTCCACTAGCAACGCTCTCCAAAACATAAAGTGGCAGAGAAAGAAAGAAAGAAACAGTTTGCAAATTCCAGAATGCACAGCTCAGTGTGCTAAAGTAAAGTAGAGCAGTTTAGAGGTACAAAGGAAATCACTCTAGAGCTTTGGGCACGGGATTGACTGGGAGTTGCCTTCCAGATGACAGCTCTCATTTCTGGAATGACCTCTGCGCTTTCATTGTGAACCTCGACTTAAGAGTCTTGTGCTGTGGCAGCTGTGAAAGAGAGAAGGAGAGTGGTCTGGTCTGCTTCAGAGAAGTCTCCTGATACCTTAAACACACGCCTCTCCTTCCTGTGGAGGGACTAACAGAGACTGGACTGACACATGTGTTCAGGGAGGATTGGAAAGGGAATTGTAAGCCAGATAAGGAGTTCCTCCCTAAGGCTGTACTTACTTGAACTCACTGTGAGAAGCTCATATCTGAATTCTTCAAATTATTGGATGACATCGAGATTTGGGTTTGTTGGTTCATGTAAACAAAGAGGTGTTTCCCTTATTGCTCTGTTTCTTGCTCTCCCTCTGGCCCAGTTGTGCTGAATGTGTGCTACAGTGCTGTTTTAAAGTGATATTTCATGTCAGAGTTTCCAGCCGAGTTAACCGGCTTAGCACAGCACTGCAAAAATCATTTTCTTCATCAGTATTTTTGCTTTGTTTTAAAGTTAATTTTACTTGAAAAGCAAAATTGCCTTCAAATACCCTTCAAAAGTGTAGTTTTTTTTAATGTTTAAAAGAAGTCTAATGGCTGCAATTATTTGATCAAAAAACTACAAAAATTATAAAAGTAAAATAAAAAGTAAAAACAGTAATATTTTGAAATATTTCAAATCATTATTACTGTTAAAAACCGTAACTAGAGACATGGATACATAAGCAAAAAGTTCAAAAGAACTGAATTTATTCAGAATAAAAAATATATTTTGTAACATTGTAAATGTCTTACCTGTCACTTTTAATCAGTTTAATGCTGCCAATATATTAATCCCTTAAAACATTACTGACTCCCAGACAGTAATGTGGATCTGAATTAAGTTTATTTTTATTATGTAATTTAATAATAATATTTGTTTTTCTTGGTTTAAAGGAAAATGCCACCCGTTTTTGTGCGAAAACAGTTTGGACCGTTGTAGATATGTAAAATAAAATAAAATGTAATATAAGAAATAAAAATCAAATCAAATAATCTATAAAAATTAATGCATTTCAACTAAACACACAGGGGCATCTCAATAAATTAGAATGTCATGAAAAGGTTCATTTATTTCAGTAATTCAACTCAAATTGTGAAACTCTTGGATTAAATAAAGTCAATGCACACAGACTGAAGTCTTGTTCTTTTAATTGTAATGATTTAGGCTCAAATTTAACAAAAACCCAAATCAAATAAAAAAAGAAGCAGCAGTTAATGCACAGAGCCGTAGATCACTGACAAGCTACGCAATATTCTGTGCAGTATCGCAGGCGATTCATTTGCGATACGGCACAGAATATTGCGTAGCTTGCCAGTGATCTATGGCTGTGCATTAACTGCCGGTTCTTTTGAAAACAGCTGATATATTTGCAAGGAATCTACTGACGCTAGGGTCAAGGTATCAAGGTACACCACACACAGATGGCTACAGTTGTTCTATTCCTTTTGTGAAGCCACTCCTGAACCACAAACAATGTCAGAAGCATTTTACCTGGGCTAAGGAGAAGAAGAACTGGACTGTTGCCCAGTGGTCCAAAGTCCTCTTTCAGATGAGAATGAAGTCCAGTGTTAAGTTTCCACAGTCTCTTATGATTTGGGGTGCAATGTCATCTGCTGGTGTTGGTCCATTGTGTTTTTTTGAAAAACAACATCACTGCAACCGTTTACCAAGAAATTCTGGAGCACTTCATGCTTCCTTCCGCTGACAAGCTTTCTAAAGATGCTGATTTCCTTTTTCAGCAGGACGTGGCACCTGACCACACTGCCATAAGCACCAAAGGTTGGTTTAAATGAACCTGGTGTTGATGTGCTTGACTCATCAGCAAACTCACCAGACCTGAACCCCATAGAGAATCTCTGGGGTATTGTCAAGAGGAAAATAAAAAACAAGAGACCAAAAGATACAGATGAACTAAAGGCCACTGTCAAAGAAACCTAGGCTTCCATACCACCTTAGCAGTGCACCAAACTGATCACCTCCATGCAATGCCGAATTAAGGCAGTGATTAAAGCAAAAGAAGCCCCTACCAAGTATTGAGTACATGCACAGTAAATTAACAAACTTTCTAGAAGGCCAACAATTCACAAAAAATTCATTCTAATTTGAAGCATTCTAATTTGTTTCAATAAAAATGATCAATAACAATGACATGTCATTACCTTTATGTCTGTGGCATCACTGTAGATAACCCACCATTAACTGAGAATTTTGCCTCAATAAACTCTTAAATTGCTTATTGATAGTTAGTAAAGTATTGTTAAGTTTAGTTATTAGGAATGTAGGATATGGTCAGGCAGAATAAGGGCTTTATAAATCTTAATAAATAGCCTATCTTAATAATAGGCATGCTAATAAGAAACTATTCACAGTGAGAATTGGTCCCTGCACTAAAATGTTACCAATAACCCTATCCCTACAGAAACCTCTCTGGACTGAAGTACCGCTCCTCATGTATCATGACTGAGCAAAGTCTGGGAATTTAGAAAAATAACAAATTCCTCACAGTCTATAAGGAAAATCACACAAAGTAACCTGTCTGCTGAAACATCACCAAAGTCTTGAAACTACAAGCTACAGGATGTGTTTATAGTTTTGAGCTCATATCGTTTTGCTGCAACATATCACATGTGTGAAAAAGCATGCAAAAGTAATGGTGCGTCACCCCATTTTTTTTTTTTTCATTTTAGACAGAAAAACTCAAATTGCTTGTTGCTGAAAGCTTATTGCATTGTGGTGTTTTGCAAATCTTCGTAAACCACTCCAGTCAGGAGTGTTTTTGAACTTAAAGCCAAAGAAGCACAAAAAAGTTAGTTATACTATGAAGCCAGTGGGAAGCCAGTGAAAGCACTGAAGCCCAATTTCCTTCTTAATACCCTGAAATATGACAACAACTTTAGGCGTATTTAATTTTGGTTTTTGCTTGACTTTTGATTTGATGGATCTGACTGAAGGAAATGTGAAGGATTAACCTTGTTTTAACTGCGTAAATGTATGTGTGAGGTGTTAGTATCAGTTTTTTCTTGTGTTTAAGAAAGAGAAAGGGAAAAGACAATGAATTCTTGGCAGCTGATGATGTGGCGAAGAGCCTGTAATATGAGATCATGCTGTCAGTTTAACCATAGGCCCATTGATAGAAAAGGTTTCCAGTGAGATCTGACGCTGAAAAGTTTTGAAAATTACAGTACTATGTGAAAAGGGAAGTTTTTCATTTTTAAACAAGTTATTAGAATTGAAAGTTCAAACCACTTGGTTTGTCCAGATATATGACAGGAAAAAATGTGTGCATGTGTGTGAGGTCTGGCTTGATTCATATACAGCATGTGTGTCCACATGTGTGTAAATACTTTCCAGTACTTAGCATCCACCGTCGTCATCTCATCAACATTCCTACTAAACTCTTTGCCATAATTGGGGAATTCTGGCTCTTTTTTTAATCATCTGTCATTCCCTAATAGCTCCAAAACCCCAAATCTGTGAAGTCGTCCAGAGCTTTTCCTCCTCTCTGAGAGCTGCTCATATTCCCTGTCAGTTGTTTAGAGAGAAGAGACGTCTGTATGAAATGCAGGCCAGCCATTGGACAGGCTGTGGAAAAGCAGTAGGTTTGGCTTGGGGAACGTGGTTGTCTTTGCCCGGCTAAGGAGATAAATGATCAGAAGGAACATGTAAGGCTGTGTCTCTCTCTGTGGAATTGCTATTACACTTTACTGTGTCTGATCACGCACACTCAGGCTTCTGCTTTTAATTCACAATTTAATAAACTTGAGTAATCTGACCTGAATCACTGTACTGGCACAATTTGCCACATTGGTAACAGACTAAAATTCACACTCACAACAGATGTAAGGTGACAGCATTTATTTAATTTTAAATAATGGAGTTCAAATTCTGTCATTCAAACCTGCATGACTTTCTTTCTTCTAAAAGGAAAGAAAAGTTAAATATGACAGTAGACATCATTATCTGTTACGTTCTGTCTGTTCTTAATTCTGTTTCATGTGGTCTTGTGTTCGTCTTGGTTTCATGCCAAAGTCAAAGTCAGCTTTATTTGTCAATTCTGCCACATGTACAGGACATACAGAGAATTGATATTGCGTTACTCTCAAACCCTTGCTGGATAGCAAATAAACTTTAAATACAAAAGAAGTGTTAAAAATGCAAGTAAAAAAAGTTTTTTAAATAAATACAATTATACATAAAACAAAAAAGCAATACAATATACAATATTCAAGTAAGGGCCCATGGCATTGAGTGCAAACCAGACAGAGTAGTGCAAATCTAGACAAATAGTGCAAATGGAGCTTGTATATATAAGATAAGTGATAGAGTGCAGCCTTGTAACAGACAAAAGTCTTATGAGGTAGTTAGCAGTCCAGTGATACAAAAAGTGACTGGCGCAGGACAGTGAGTGAGAGAGAGTGTATGAGTGTGTGTGTGTGTGTGTGTGTGTGTGTGTGTGTGTGTTTCAGAGTTCAGAGAGACCGTGGGGTTGAAAAGGGGAGAGGGGTCAGGAGTCAGGAGGGAGTTAAGCTTCCTGACCAGAGATGTATAAAGTACTAGAGACCAAGAATTGAGTAAAATTTCAAGTGCTCTATCAAAATAGTGACTTGAGTAGAAGTACTCTTTAAGCACCATACTTAAGTGGAAGTACAAAAGTATTCAACATTTTTTGTACTTAAGTATTGCAAGAAGTTTATTTTAAAAATTACTACTCAAATACTGAAAGTAAAAGTACAAGTACTGTGTTATTGTCACGGTCATGTGCTGGAAAGGACCAGCAGAGATTCAGGTTCTTCAAAATACAGTTCTTTAATACTCACAAAAGGATTTATAAACAGGCAGGTAGGCAGATCCGGGAGCACATCCAACATAACACATGCAATGAACCGACAACAAGAACTAAACTGAACGTAACTTAAATAGGGCAGACAATGACGCTAATTGATAAGACACACCTGAACATAATCAACAACAGACAGAAACTGGGTCACAAACAGCACATGGGGAAGAACAACAACAAACACAGTTCAGGGGCGTAACAATTACATTTACGTGTGATGTAATGTACATTTTTGTACATTTGACATAATTGTCAAAATGATCCCTGTTCACATGGATCCCTTAAAATAAGTGAAAGAAAATAACAAAGTAAAATAAATGGATTTACTTGAAAACAGTGTCGTGTAAAAAAACTAACACCAACATTTAGGCTAAACATTTACTGGAAGCAAAATGAAAATTCTTCGAAATGAAAATGTAACATTTACAAGTATACTACAACAATAAGTGCTGATTTCAGGAAATAAACACTTCAAATACATAAAACAACATATGCACCTTACAGGAGAGCAGAAGCTTGCTCTGTGTTCTTTGTTATTTTAGATGCGTTCAAAACAGAGTATATTAATAAAAACTATGACAGCATCATCCTAGAAAGAAAACTTGAGAAAATTTGAAAGAAGGTTTTGCAGATAGGCTATAAAAAAAGCACTTAGCCTCTGTCTTTCTTTAACGTGTAATAATTGACCTGACTCAATGAAGTCATGCCGACAAAAAAGCATTTTTGAACAGGTCAAACAGGTTGCTTTTTTAAGTAATAATTTAATGTTTGTTTATTTGACAGCATGCAAAAAACTCATACATAAATCACTATAGAAACAAAGCATAGTCCTGCTGCATACTGGACACAGATACAGTGCTTCCCCAGCTAACCCCCTTCAGCTGCATGCAATTTTCCCCGGTTCCCCTGCTTACTGGAAATGTCTGGGTTAACCTCCTCAGCATATGAAGGTAAGTGATTATATAACAGAGAAGCGGTTTGTTCTTACAGAGGAAGATCTGGGGTTCATGTCATAAAGGTCTCAACTAGAGACAGGTTGTATCTTCATCAAACAGTCTTTATATACCCCTGCTCCTCTACAACACAAGTCAACAAATCCTGCTTGCTGCATCGTAGTACAGTACCATTACTTTTCCTGAACAAATGTTCTCATTTTCTGCAAATGCTGCTGAACTATTAATATTGAATGGACTTGGCAATCAGTTAAGATTATGTAGACATGATGATAATCATACTTCACTTTTTGTTGTTTTGTTAACAAACACAGAAAGACAGTATCACTTGAGAATGAGTTTCTGTTATTTTCTGTCAGAGCTATGGCACAAAGAGTAGCACATTCTCGAATAAAGAGCTATTGTGCTCATGAGGACTCGGGTTTGATAACCACCAAAAGCAGGTGGTGATGAGAAAGTTACGTGATGAACCAAAGCCTATCACAAGCAGCTTTTAAATAATAACATAAGGTACTCAGTGTCATTCACACAAACACTAAACGCCATAATGGTGAGACTAGTTAAAGTGAAATATGCAATAAACATCAATGTAACAGCATACTCCCCCAGTTTCACTGACAAAAAATATCTTGTTCTGAAATATCTTAAAATATGTCAGTTTCATTGTTCGGTGTCAAGATGAACACATGTAATGTTTTCTTCTAAGGCAATTTTGTAAAGGTTAACTTTAATGTTTTAATTTAACTAAGGCCTAGTCCTTGCATTCTAGGAGCTAAATATCATATTATTACATATTACACATTATGTTATATACAAAGAAGAAACATAGCAATTTCAAAGAAAAAACATCCAATCTGAAATGCAACAGGGAATTCTGGAAATGTCAAATTTATGTTATGTTATGTCAGTTTTTACCATACATATAAGGGGACCTTACTGTTAACTATTTAACAGGTTTCTACGGTAGCATTGTCACAGTTTTTTTGTTAAAATCACAGTTGTTTTTTACAGTTTAGAATTTGAATATTTGGATAGTGTAGAATTTTGTAGAATGTGGATATTTGATGAAACTGGCATCACTAATTTTGTTACTTCCCTGTTCAATATGTATAAATAAAGATGACTTGACAGTTCTTGGAAAAAATTAGCTGAACATGTCAACTTCATGAAAAGACCAGTCAAGCAGATAAATCCACCTCTACATTTACCAACACAGCAGCAGAAGCTAAAACACATACAACAGTTCAGCAGGAGCAGCAATCAGGCTATTAGGAGTGAATATAATAATACCATGTATATCACTATCAAGATTTAATGTGCACATCAGGTCAGCGTTTCCCCTATCGGGGTTCATGATTCGCTCAGATGCACTCATTCAAAACCACTCAGACCTCTGGCTGGCCGTATGTAAATATGATACTTTCATTTGGATTATGCAGAGGTAATTTTCCCCGGTGTGATCAAATTGTAATGGAAACTAAATGAACTGCAACAGGTCTGCTAGAAGTATCTGTTCCTTGTTTCATTATGTGAGTAAATGCTATTACAAGTTTTTCTTTGCAACACTATACACAATTATAATTTTTTTTTTTTTTGTGGAGGTTGGGAGGGGGCTTCTTATTCACAACGTTCAACATTCGTTACTGATGATGCCAGTGATAAATATTGCATTTGTTCGTACCATTATTGTTTGCGGTTAGAACCACTTAACATGCAAATTAATTTCTTGTTTTCTAAAACAGAAAGGAAGAGATGTAATTTCCATCTGATTGTTTATGTGTAGGGCTCCATCCCCTCTAAACACCTTTTTATCGCCATCTCAAATGGCATGCATTGATCTCATACAAAAGCCATTTGGATTTGATTAGCATTTTAAAGACGGTCCGCTTACGCACTGCTCTAGAACCATGCTTTTGTTTAATTGACGCTCCTACAAATTCAGTCCTCTGGCCGTGGGTGGTTCAACTCATTGTCAGCATATACACCGTAATAGGATTATAAATGATGACTTGGTTATTTTCTTATCCATGCTAACTTCAAATCCCAGATCACAGTAATTAAAGATGCTGGTAACTTAAAATAACAAAAAAATAAATAAAATGAAAATCACACCTGATTAACCTTGCCATTCACCAGAAAGCATTTCCAAAGGCATGCATTAGGCATGCATTAGGATGTGTTCATTGTCTAGGACACTGCTAAGACTGCACTTTTAAACCCATGTGCATACTGATAATTGTAATTCCACACAGCTAAGACAGAGTGAGGCATAACTCACGCTTGGAGGAGGGGGCGGTTATGTTTCCTCTGTCAGGCTTGTAGTATTTATAACAAAAAACGTCTCAGGTTATGTATATAACCCTGTTCCTTGAAGGAACGAGACGCTGCGTCGACGAGACGCTTTAGGAATGCCCTCAGCGTGACGGCTCTGAACAGTGTGTACAATCAGCCAATGATGACTTGGGATGTCATGGCGGGTGACGTCATCGGCCAGGAAGCCTATAAGCACGTGGAATACCGGCCGCCAAACAGCTCCTGTTATTTCAGTGGAGGGGATGCCAAAAGTGTGGTTTCGAGTTCCTTCAAGGAACAGGGTTATATACATAACCTGAGACGTTTCTTTTGAGGAACTTGAGCTGCGTCGACGAAGCGCTTTGGGAACGAGATGCCCACGCCTCCAGACTTTTAAATCCCTGCCTAGTGTGTGATTGTGCACATCTAGGACGAGAGAA